>CATIWF010058040.1:0-14119 GCA_949630135.1 Balakata baccata | reverse complement strand
TTAACATACAAGAGAGGAGAATTACCTTAAGTATGGCCAGATGATGGAGTTTGGGGGCTTGGAACCAGATGAAAATGAAGAAGGAGGAAGAAATGGCAGCTGGATAAAGAAGGGCCAATTCTGCCCCTTTTTATCCAAGTTGCCGACCTACTTTTGATTTTTTCCTTTTTTTTTATTTTTTTCTGTTATTATTTTTAAATAATTTAAATAAATAATAAATAATTAATTAAATTAATTAGTATTATTATTATTATTTTCTCTATATAATTACAAGTGTTTAGTGTCAAAATACTATGTAGTCAAATTGTCTTCTTTAATTTAACTATGCTAAATGTCCTTTATTTCAAAATAATCATTTATTTAATTTCATTTTTAATATCTTGTGTCCTTATTTAAATTATAGCTAGACATGTACGACTTAGTCCTATTGCGATAAACTGACCCGTGTCAAGTCTATCTCGTGAATACGTTCACGCCACAATCCCTACGTATGCATGTGTTTCGTGTGACAGACATTTATAAAATAAATATGTCCAAATGAAATGCATGTGATAAGACATATATGGATGGTCGAGAATGTTACATGAAATTCTAACTACAACATCTCAGTGGTTGTAATTAATAGTTTTTGTAGGAGAGTGCACTTTGGTGGATTGCTGTTTCAGACTTGCTTGTTAGAGCAATCATAAATTGTTATAAAATAAAATTCATGATGACATACAGTCAAAACAAAATACTGCATTTAAATTTCCATTTGAATTGATATTATTTACTTATTTAATATTGGCCAAGGTCAATCCCATGGTCAACTCCAGGTTAAAGGAAAACAATGGGTCAAAACGGTCAAGATGGGTCAAAACAGTTAGAATGAGTCAACTGGTCAAAAGTTAACATTTGACTTGGTCAAGGTTGGACCAGGTCGGCTTAACCAAACCCAAATTCTATACTAGCCATATGGATATTTATTGTTATTATTTAATATGAAAGTAGCCCATACTATAAAAGAAGCTCAAAACCAATTGGCCCTTCAGAAAAGAAAAAACTATTAGAGACAGGCCCACAAACATAAGTTAGCCCAACTTCTTTTTTGAAATCAATAATTCGGCCTAGTACAAGACTTCTTTAAAAAGACCCTATACTAGCCCATGACTCTAAAAGACCAATCCAAACCCGCGAACTTTAATTGAAACACATCTTAAAAAACCCTTTTAAAAGAACCCAAGCCCATGTCCTTTTAAAAATTAAGACCAAAACAATAAACCCTAAAATATGTTAAACTTAATTCCTCCAAAAAGTGGCAGCTGCCATTCTCTCCCACCATCTCCATGGTCTGCATGTTTATTCTCTAAAAAAAACCAATTTTTTAAGGTAATTGATGTGCGACAGACAAAGAAGACGGTTGCCAATGTCCTCCTTGCCTTGACCTAGTGGAGCCATTGCTCTCACTAGTCTCAAAAACACAACTGGAAATCCCAAAACTATGGATCCAAAATGAAAAGTGAGAAAAATCATCAGAAACCAAACAACTACGATACTGAAATCACCAAACAAAATAGTCGTGGATGAACTATGGTGGACAACTACCAGCAATGGAATG
Organism: Balakata baccata; assembly: GCA_949630135.1. Taxonomy (NCBI): domain Eukaryota; kingdom Viridiplantae; phylum Streptophyta; class Magnoliopsida; order Malpighiales; family Euphorbiaceae; genus Balakata; species Balakata baccata. The sequence goes on along the minus strand of CATIWF010058040.1, from coordinate 12,522 downwards.
GTGATTGTAACATTCGACGATTTAGACCTTGATTGCGTGTGACCATAATCAGGCACATCGGTTTGATCGGAGTCTAAAATTCGGACCCAATAAAAAAATGACAAATTATAAGGGAAAATAAGTGAGAATATTAGTGTATAAAAAGTTTGGTGCAAGAACCGAAAAAAAAAAATTTACTCTACGAACAAAATCGGTATTTTTGGATTTGTTAGAGGAAATTGTATAAGAATTAAGGAATTGGTTGGTGGAAGTATAATTTTCCATAATTAAAATTTAATTAAAACTAATTAAATAAATCAACTAATAAGAAATAAGATTAAGTTAAGTAGTGAGACCTACACATTCTAATTTGGGTATAAAAGTAAATTTTGATGGCAAATTCATAAATTACCCTTAGTCACCATCTTCCTCAATTTCTCTCCCTCATGGCCGGCCACTTTACCATCCCTAACCCTCCATTTTTCTTTCAATTAAGCTTCCAAGAAGAGTAGAAAAGAAGAATTTAATAGAGAGAAACCAAGAAATTAGAGAAATTCTACCATAAAAGTGAGTTAGGGTGATAAAGAAATAAGAATTTTGGAAAAATTTGGCCACCTTTGGAGAATCATCAAGGTGAGTTTCTTCATCTCAAATTCAACCTTTTTACATGTATTTGAGCCTTTTATGGTTGATTGATGTGGTTGGAAATGATAGACTAGGGTTTGCTTGAAGTTGTGTAAACTTATTTTGTGATGTATTGGAATGATGGATAAGTGTTGGTTTATATATGGGAAGTGATGGAATTGAGACTAGGTGGTTGTAGAGGTTGATTTTGTGTCTTGAAAACTAAAGAAACATAACCTAATTGGATAAGTAAGAGGCTGCCCTATGAAGAGGAATTAGAGGGGAAGATGATTATAAGTGTTAGATGGTGGTTATGTGACTAGAAGATTATGGAAAATGACTTGAATGTTAGGGGGTAGTTTTGTTTATCCTAAATGGAGGGAATGACATTAGGTTAAAATGAACACAGATAAGGTAAAAAGAGGAGGAAATAAAGTTATGAAAAAGGGTAGATGAGAATTAGGAACACAACATATTGTTCATGCATAAATAATAGTTGAATGTGTCATTTAGTGACATATTGTTTTCTTTTTGTTAAGGCCAAACAAGTAGCCATCAAGAGGCAGATAAAAGCAAGGAAAAGGCTACCTAAAGAAAAGGAAGGAAAACAGAAGGATTTAAGACTGTATAGGTAAGTTCTTCCTAGATAAAAGTCTTGCATGCCATAAATTATGAATTTATGTGAAATGTATATTATGCATGTGACTTGAAATGCTATATGTAAAAAATGTTTCTCAATAGTATTTTGTGGTAAATTAGTGTGAAATAGTTCTATGAATATATGTGATCTAGAAATTTTGGATATAAGGTTGATTACCTAGGGTATAGAATTAGTTAAGTTGCAAAGAATCCTATAAGTGCCCTTGTTGCACTTGCACTAGAACAACATTGGCAAAGTTGACCATAACTTAGGTTGTGCTAATTAGATTGACATGAAACTAATTGAAAATGATAGCTAATACATAGTTTAAAAATATTATGAAAAACATGAATTGAAATGCGGTTTGCATCTAGGTTAAAAATCGGTTACAAAATCTCAGACTTTAGAGTACCATGAAAATACTGAGCGAAAATTATTGGAATATCACTCAATATTTTGGCTATAACTTTTAGTATATTGCAAATTAAAGTAAGACAATAAGAAAAATATTCATAGAAGATCATAAAGTCTGAATTCTAGAGGATTGGCCGAAATTGGAGCACAAGTCTAGAGCCGGAATTTGCCATGCGTATGAAATTTGTGTTTTGGTATTCTTTATGTGGTATGATTTGTATAGGTTGATTGTTGGTAATTTTGAGTTCACTTGTACTTATGGGTATTTCATATTTATACGAATATATATAATATTAATAATCTAGAAATAATAAAAAGAAAATATGTCGAAACTCAAATACACATAGCCTTGAATTAGAATAAAGGATAGGTTGACTTGCCAAAAAGGGGAAAAACAGTGCAAAATAAATTGTTAAAAAGCCGGAAATGATAAAATTGAAAAAGGTTGGTAATGGCAATTAAATAAAAAGTCGGTAATGGCAAAAAATAAATAGCCGGAAATGACAATACTTTAAACGGTTAGGAATGACAATCCCTATATTCCTATTAACAGGTTCAGACACAAGTGATATGAGTTTGACTAAAAATAATATGGAAAAAGAAAAATAATGGTATGAATAAAGTTAATAAAGGCATGAGTTTGCATTCTTGTAAATTAAATTCACATGGTATATTTAAATTGTGAATATATGTGAAATATTATTTGTGGCTTTTGGTATTATTATTGTGACATGTATAACACTTGTATATGCAATGTATGTATATTTTTATCCTATGAAGCACTACTAAGCTAGTAGTTTAGTGCGGGTGATTTCTCATGCAAGTCCAAAAGACTTAATATATTTTGGATAGCTGTCAGAAAAAGGAAGGAAATCTAGACGGAAAATAGTTTAGAGTCCTAAGTGATTTTTAATATCTTTTATAAAAAATACATTGTAATTAAGTTAACGATTTCTTACCATGTAGAATATATATTGGGGGTGTGAAATGCGGATACTAGAAGATTAATAATATCATAAATATATATTTTATCATAAAATGTCAAATAATGATTTTTGGTGTGTATAGATTATTTATTTGGATATTTAAATATTTTTGCAAGAAAAAAAAAGAAATACTAGACATGGAAATAGTAAATAAAAAAGAATTATATAAGCAGGTAATGCCCACGTACCTTGCCAATCTAGAGTGGAGTAAGGGTGTTACAATGATGATAAGAAACTACTAGAAACTATCCCAAGAACAACACAATTGACTGATTGTCCCCTTTTTCTCTCTTTTTTTTTTTTTATGGTTGTTCTAAATCAATAAAAGTGGTTTCTTATATGATTTTGGGTTTTTGAGAGCCATATAAGAATTCAATTAAAAACATGGCTAGCATACCAAAGAAATCCAGATAAACAAACAATAACATATAGAATCCAAATTTCTTATTGAATAGACATAAGATTGGCTGTTATGCCAATTGATAGGAATTAAATTCCACAAATTCACAATCTCATCTAAGATTCACCAAGAATATAAAAATAGATGCAAAAGCATACCTAAATTCATTTATATACTGATGAATATGGATAGATGACCTTCTAGGTGCTGCATATTGGATTTATCAATAAGTGATGGGACTTAGAGAGAACATAATTGAATATACAACATAATATAAAAAGTGAAGTATGTACACTTAGAGATCACAATCCTATTTATATTAACACATTAAACTAATTACTAAAATATCTATTAATATTAGTAAGTCTTTGGGTATCCACACATACCTAAAGGTAATTCCACACTTTATTTAAGATGAGTGAGTTTATTAATAACTATTTTGATCACTAGATTGGACTCTCACAATTATAATTTTAGTCATAATCATACTATCAATTTAGCAATTGCATATACATTCACATGCCCAAATGCCTAAGTTGAGATGTACATAAATTAAGTCCAAATGTCTAACATTTATGCCATTCCCTTTTTTGAGCCAATAAATTATCGCCTAAAATCATAGGTTTTGTTCCAATTGGTTTCGTTTTTAAAAGCCCGCATTTTGATTGGGTATTTGAACATGGCTGCCTTTATGGGATTTTGTAAAAGAAAGTAGATTTCTGGAATTATGTTATTAGGAGTCCCGTTTGTCGTATTTTGCTACTTTATGGGACAGGTCAAAATCCTTTTTTTCCATAAGCTAAATGGGTGGGATTGTTATTGGATTGGTTTTGGTCGGTTGGGTTGGATTGTATTATGCCAGTAACTAACATATTTATAATTAGCGTTTTATAGAGTTAATTATAGTGAAATAAATTAAAAAATAGCTAAAATTTAAATTTTAGTATAAATTTATATATTTTAGACTATGAATATATAATGTATTATGTAAAAAGTAAATATATATTTAACAAACAAAATAATTTATAATTAGGGAAAGGTGCAAGTAGGAAATAAGTTCTTAAAGTAGTGCTAAAAGGTATATTGACTCTCACTTAAGCTAACATTTGGTAGAAGTTTTGTGATGTTAAATGGATTAGGCAACTGCTCAATTCCTCTAAACTAAACTAATCCAAATCAATCAGTAATCCAAATCTGTGGTTTTAAAAATATAATGGATTGAATTGATTTATATTTTTAAATTGCATTTTGCTAATTGGATTGAATTTTTTATATTTCAATCCGCAATTATATATATATATATATATATAACTTATTTTTCAATTTCTTATTCATCATTAAAACTTATTTTTAACAAAATTAATTATGAGAGGAAAGTTTCAAAAATTTTAAATATCTAAATTAATCAAATATGTATAAAAAAAATTAGAGTATATATGAGTTTAAGTTAAATAAACATGTATCATAACTATGTTAATATATTAATGATACAAAAAAAATTGTATTATAAATGAATTTTACCTTTTTAACATATATTTTATGTAGACACATTTACAAATATCTAAATTAAATATATAATAATTTTAGTTTTATTTAAACTAGCTATATAAATATTCAAATATATATTTGATATTTTTAAATATATATAATATAAATTCATACATGAATAAATTTATATTGTATTTGTAAATAAATATTAACAAATTAATTGTATAGCTTTCATATATTAATTTATATAATTATATTAATATTATATTAATGTATTTCCTTATTTATGTTTAAATGAATTAATATTCATTTATTTATTTTCTGCACATTTTGTTCCTCAAAAAAGTTTTCTCAAGTGATCAATGTGGTAGCAAATATTTCTTAAAATTCTATTATTATTGCTATGCATTGACACATATATTATATATAAGTATATAAAAAAAAAGATGGAAATATGATGATGAATTAAATACTAGTTAAATTTTAATTTGTAGTTTATTGATTGAACAATGTAGTTTATTTTTGTATAATTTGGATACGAATAATTTTATAGTATGTGAGATTTTATTTGTAAGTTGTATTGTGTTTTTATATAATTTCCATGTCTATTATAATTCACTACAAAAAAAAAATCAAAATAGCTACGTCGCTATTTAGCTACCACAAGTGAGTGGTCATTATTAAAATTAATAGTTACTACTTAACTATCACACAAATACAATTTAACAACCTCAAATCAGCGACCACAAATGTGATCACTAAACTTGGTACCTTGTTTTAGCGGAAAATTTAGCAACCACATTTATGGTCACTAATAGCTACCATAGCTATTGTGGTAGCTAAATATTAATATTTAATATAAATATTTATAAAAATTTTATTTTTAAATATTAAATAATTATAAAATACCCTATGTCCCGGTTTGCTGGGTTAACAAGTCGCTCATTAGACAAAAATTATAAATTTACGATTTTGTCCTTCATATCAATCTTACTCGAGAACTTAGTGTCACTAGATATCTTGATGATAATTTAGATATACATTGAGAGTTCAAAATGAATTTCCTTTTGGAGATATTTTGAATATATCTATTTGTATTTCCATAAGAATATCTTAGATATATAATGAGTAACTTTGTTTATATATATATATATATATATATGTATATATATTGATGTAATAGAACCTTTTGTGAAATGAACGAATGAATAATTATATCATTAAATGGTCATTCAACCGATTTGGATGTCTCAATGGTGTATATTCAGTATACTTTAAGTATATTTTGAGAATATTTTTAGTTTAATTAATTATATCATTATATAATTAGTTATATAATGAATAAAAACTCTAATTATAAAATATATTAATATTAATATAAGAAATATTATTAAGAAATTATGTAATTGACAATTTTACAAAAATAATTATTTGTCAAATATCAAATTAATTAATTAAATTTCATAAATAATTAAATTTGATTCCTTTTCTTTATTTTGTCGAATTTTCCCTAAAATTGTCAATGACTCGATCGTGTATATCTCTCTCCCTTTATCTGTGTTTTTCTGCTAAAAGATTGGATTACTTGTGAGATTTAATGGAGCACAAGATTTACCTATAGATACTGTATGCTGTCTATTTAATTTTGAATCCAGAAGTTAACATTTCGTCTTTTATATATGTAAAAGTCCATAAATAAAACTTAATTATAATTATATAAAATTAATTATAATAAATTATTGAAAATAATTTATTATTATTATTATTATTACTAATTTAAATAATAAATTAATAATATAATTGAAATTAATTTTAATTATTATTATAATATTGTTCAAAATATATATAATTGAATTACATAGCAAAATTTATAATTCAATTAATTATATAATAATTAAGTAATTAAAATAACTATAAACATAAATAATTGTAATTAATAAAAAACTAAAATATAGAATTATTTTATTAATGAAATGTTATAATTAATTATTAATTAGAGAATATAGTACTAATAAAAAATATTTATAATTTAAATGTTAATAAATAAAGAAAAGAAAATAATTTATTTTAATTTTAATTAAAAAAAAAGAATCATTGAAATGATTGAGACGGCGGCGTTTTAGTGCCTTTTTGGTTTACCGACCACTCAGAGACCGCATATTGTGGTCGCTGTTTAGGTCACCTATAACCTGTTCCTTCCCCATTTTTTCCTTTCATTCCCTCGCCCCATACCTCACAAATCATCTGCTACCTCCCTTCAACTCACCATTTGTTCCAAATCAAGTTCACCAAAGACCAACATAACTGGCATTTTCTCTGAATTCGGCTGTGAGGTGTTGGAATCCTTACTGCATTAGAGCTTTTGTAACAGGCACTCCAGGTAATCCCCGTTCTTGTTTTAATTTGGTCTGCATTTAGTGATAGGTTTCTGGCATTTATATTCTTCTTCTTCTAATTTGGTATGCATTTAGTGATAGGTTTCTTGTATTTGCTATAATCATAAAACCCTAGTTGAGAAATCCCTAAGTTTGAGGTAAGTAATTTGCTATATTTTTCAATTTTTAGTTTATTTTCAATTTTTTTGTCCTGAATTTGCTGTATTCCCCAAAGCTGGTGCGTCTTGGTTATTGTTGTATGGATCTTGCATCTTCCTACCTTTTCTTCTTTACCTTCTGCTTATCTTTTGTCTTGGTTAGTGATTTCGAGTGCATTCTCCAATCTCTAATTCACTTTCACACTGGCTATTTCAATGTACTGGATAGTAACTGCGAAGTTCTTTGGTGCATAGGTTTTACTAACAATTTAGAACATCAACTATTATTCTTTTATTATGCATAGTGTATTGAGATATTTTCTGTCTGATTGTTCCTAATTGATCAATTCCAATTGGTCTTCATAAAAAGTCGCTGTAAAATTTGTGTCTTGCTTTTAATGCACATAGATTATTTAAGTTTCTTGTATGTATGTTGGATACTTGTAGTGTGGGTTGTTTGTACGTGACTGTTTTGCTTTGCAAAAGTGTGAATAATACAACCATTAAAATAAATCACATGAAAAAAAGTACGTAACTTAATTGATACAAGATGTTCGAGCATCTAGCACATCAGCATATGTAACAATATTGTTATTGTCGTATCTTGTAATGTGTATTGTATTAATATTTTAATTTTTTTGTACAATTAATTTATCGTATTCATATTTAGTATAATCTTATCATATTCGATTAATAATACATTGTCCACGAACCGATTGTAACTTTATAAAAAATCCATCCTCACTTTGGCAATCTCTTTCAAATATCAGGAGTGAGGTTATACCGTTTTCCGTTTACTCTAGTACCGTTTTTTGTCAATTTGAAATGAAGTATTAATATTTTCCAGTTGACAAATTTGAGTTGCTCTATTTACAATAAAATATTAATATTTTTCAAAATAATACAAATAAATTGGAGGGAAAATTATACCATAGTACTCCAATTTTATAATGTCTAACAAGTCAGTGTCTCAATTTTAATTTGTAACATAAAAATCCTTTAATTTTGATTTTTGTAAAAAAAAAATACTTCTTTTACTCATGTGTCAATTCAAATATCAGAATAGTGACGTGGATTATACACTTGTGTAAACAAAATGCACGTGGGAAATCCACATAAGACAGCCAAATGGGTAAAACAAATTGATAGAAAATCAATTTAGCCAAATTTATTCCCGGGATCTAAAATATGAAATTTAGAGAATAAAACAAGTTTAATTGAGATAGAAAATGTAGAAAAGAATTCGATTTCGCCGATTCTATCGTAACAAAAACGATCTGAATAAATTTGCACTAATAACTTATCTTGTTTCCTGACTCAAAATGATGAAATTCTAAAATTTTATTATTTTTCTTTATCCCTATCCAACTTTGAATAGGGGGCGGGAGTCAGAAATAAGAGAGATTTAGTCCACTTATATTATTATGGTCCACATTAATTATTCACACTAAATTAATTAATGATAGAAAATCAATTTAGCCAAATTTATTCTTGGGATCTAAAATATGAAATTTAGAGAATAAAACAAGTTTAATTGAGATAGAGAACGTAGAAAAGAACTCGATTTCGCTGATTCTATTGTAACAAAAACGATTTGAATGAATTTGCACCAATAACTTATCTTGTTTCCTGACTCAAAATGATGAAATTTTAAATTTTTATTATTTTTCTTTATCCCTATCCAACTTTGAATAGGGGGCGGGAGTCAGAAATAGGAGAGATTTAGTCCACTTATATTATTATGGTCCACATTAATTATCCACACTAAATTAATTAATGAAGTCTTGCCAAAATAAAGAATTAATCAGATTTTTAAGGTCATTTATTTTGTAAAATATTTTTATTTCTCAATTAATGAATCCACAACCATAATTAGATATAAAACATATTTAATATTCTTTCACTTGGGCTAATTAATTGAAAATTTATTACTAGAGACTTCTTATTTTCGCTCGATTCAATAAAATCATTGGCAAATAATCATGGCGGAAACCACATTCATTAGATTTGATTGTAGTGGTCAATACTACGGTAGAAATGACAGTACTGGTGAACAATGTCCAGGTCCATTTGCTAGATTCCAAGAGGAGTGTGGGATCATCCCTCAATACACTTTGCTAGGGTCTCCTAGCATGAATAAGGTAGCTAAGAGGCGAAATAGGACTATCAAGGACATGATAAGAAGTATGATTAGTCATACAAACTTGCTTGACTCACTTTGGGGAGAAGCATTAAAGACCACAATCTATATTCTTAATAGGGTTCCACAAAGGCTACTACTAAAACCCCTTATGAATTATGGATAGGTAAAGCACCAGTCCTAAATCACCTATGTGTTTGGGGATGTCCAGCTGAGGCTAGGCCATATAGGCCAAATGAAAGAAAGTTGGACTTAAGAACGGCTAGTAGTTACTTCGTAGGTTACTTTGAAATGTCATGAGGTTATAAATTTTATGATCCTAAAGGTAGAACTTTTTTTGGTACGGGAACTGCCCATTTCTTTGAGGATGTTGAGGTTAGGGATAAGGTAACCAATTTTTTCTTTTAGGAGGAGAATGTTCTTCTTCCCATAGTTGTTCCTGGTTTTTGTCTGGGATTTATTCTTGATGAAATTCCAGATTATGAACAACATTTGGTTCCACAGGACAATATTGAGCTTCCTACAAATCTGGGTCATCAAAATTCAGATCGATAGGCCATCGAGCAACCTCAACAACCTCAAAAGGTAGTGCTGATAAGAAGATCCATTAGAGAAATAAGAAGATCCATTAGAGAGCGAAGAAGCGCAATTATAGACAATTACATTGTATTTTTTAACAAACATCGAGATAATGTTGATCCGTTGGAAGATGTCCTACTCAACTTCCATAAAGCAACTTCATGTTCAAGTGCTCGAAATTGGATTGAAGCTATTAATGAAGAGTTAAAATCTATAAAGGACAATAATATATAGGATCTAGTACCATTGCTTGAAGGGGTGAGACCCATAGGTTGTAAATGGATATTTAAAACCAAAAGGGATTCACAAGGCAATGTGGAAAGATACAAAGTGCGTCTTGTTGTTAAGGGTTTTATTCAAAGGGAAGGCATCGACTACAAAGAGACTTTCTCTCTAGTTTCATCGAAAGACTCTTTTAGAACTATTTTAGCACTTGTGGTTCATTATGATTTAGAGTTACAACATAAGGATGTTAAGACAACATTTCTTAATGGAGACATTAATGAAACAATTTATAAGATTCAATTGGAGGCTTAAAGTCCGATGATTCTGAGCAAAAGGTATGCAAATTGAAAAATCCATCTATGGGCTTAAATAGGTTTCCCATCAATGGTACCATAGGTTTCATCAAGTGGTCTTATCTTTCATTTTGATGTAAATCTAGTTGATGATTGTGTGTATCATAAGTTCTATAGGACTAAATACATTTTCTTAATTTTATATATGGATTACATATTGCTTACTAGTAGTGATGTAGGCTTATTGCATGAAACCAAAAAATTTCTTTCAGAGAATTTTGAAATGAAAAATCTTGGTAAAGCATCTTTTGTATTAGGAATCCAGATTCACTGAGATAATTCTCGGGGAATTCTAGGATTATCATAAAAGGCCTATATTGAGAAGGTACTACAAAGGTATGGCATGCAAGTATATAAATCGCATGCAAGTATGTAAACCATATCATACCCCTGTGAGCAAAGGAGACAAATTTAGTCTCGCTCAGTGCCCTAAAAATCAAGTTGAGACCAATGTTATGCATGATGTTCTTTATGCTTAAGCATTAGGTAGTTTGATGTACTTGTAGGTCTGTACTCATCCAGACCTTGCATTTATTGTTAGGATGTTAAGTAGATACTAGAGCAATCTGGGTAGGTAGCATTGGGTTACGGCTAAAAGGGTGATGAGATATTTGTTGGGAATGAAAGAATTTATGCTCACATACAATAGGTCGAAAAAACTAGAGATCATTGGGTATTCAGATTCTGACTTTACGAGATGCCAACATAGCAGAAAGTCTACTTCAGGTTATGTGTTTCTATTGGCTAGAGGGGAAATATCTTAGAAGAGTGCTAAGCAAACACTTGTTGCTTCTTCTACTATAGAAGTACAGTTCGTAACGTGCTATGAGGCATCTAATCAAGCAATTTGGCTCTGGTATTTTATATTAGGCTTGAGAGTGGTTGACAAGATAGAACCACTCAAGTTGTTCTATGATAGTAGAGCTGTAGTCCTTTATTCCAATAATAACCAGAGTTCGTCAAAGTCCAAGCACATTGACATCAAGTTTCTAGTTCTGAAAGAAAGAGTTTAGGGCGATCAAATTACCATTGAGCATGTTAATACAGACTCTATGATTGTGGATCCGTTAACTAAAGCGTTAACACTAAAAGTCTTTTTTAAAGCATAGAGCTCATATGGGTGTTAATGCATTAGATGATGTTTGAGTTTAGTGAGAGTTATGTATTTTTATTTTATGCTCTATTAACTGTGTCATGACATTTATAATCATTTGATTTAATTAATGCTATTATTCAAAGTCATTTCACTCTGAGTACCTCTTTCATTCAGTCTTCGTTTAAACGATCTCATTTGGTAGGATCAGTTGGAAGTAGGTATATAATAATCATGTTGACATGTAACTTTCATGCTACACATCCACACTTGATCCAGGTCATTTAGTTGAGTTGATGCATGTGATCAATGGTGGGTCTAGCTGACGATTAGATTCGGTGAATGCTCCTTTAGTTTGTGTGTTGACAAGGCTAATAGATAGGATTGGTTAAGATGACACTTCTTTATCAGCTAGCTACTAAGGATACATGGTGATTTTCACACTACCATCAGGCTAGTGTTAATGCACATGGATATATAGCCCAAGTGGAAGATTGTTAGATAATTGGACTTAATTCATGTACATTTGCACGTTAGGCATTTGGGCATATGGACACACATGCAATTGCTAAATTAATTGTGCAATTATAACCAAAATTATAATTGTAGGAGCCCAGTTTGGTGATTAAAATAATTAATAATGAGCTCAATCATCTTAAATAAAGTGTGGAATTACCTTTGGGTATGTGTAGAAATCCAGGGACTATTACTAATATTGATGGACATTTTAGTAATTAGTTCAATGTGATAATATAAATAGAGTTGTGATCCTTAGATGTACGTACTTCACTTTCATATTATGTTACATATTCAATTTTGTTCTCTCTGAGTCCTATCGCTCACTGAGAAATCCAGTATGTAGCACCTAGAAGGCCATCTACCCATATTAATCAGTATATTAATGGATTCAGGTACACTTCAACATCTATTTTTTTCTTTATTCTTGGTGAATCTGACATGAGATTCTAGATTTGTGGACTTTAATTCCTATCAATAAAGCCATTAACTATTATATATATATATATATATATATATATATATATATATATATATATATATATATATATA
>CATIWF010058011.1:0-66568 GCA_949630135.1 Balakata baccata | reverse complement strand
GGACGGCCCATGATTATTATATTATGTGGGCTAAGTCTCTCTTGTTACTGACTCTCACCCCCTATATAAGGTTGGATAGGGATAAAGAAATGAATAAGGTTTCAGAATTTCATCATTCGGAGTCAGGAAACGAGAGAAGATCTTAGTGCAATCTCATTCAGATCGTTCCTGAGACGATGGATCCAGCGAAATCAGGTTCTTATCTATGTCCTCTATTTCAATTAAACTTGTTTTGTGCTTTAAACTGCATGTAATAGAACCAGGGCTGAAATATCTCCCATCAAATTACTCAAATCTATATAGGAAGGTTTTTCTTTTTCATAACATAAATAACATAAGAAGTAGTTTCTCATTTATTCTTTTTTTTTTTTAAATAAATAAAAAGAAAGGTGGAAGCTAGTTTATGCTAATTCATAGTCTTGAATTATAGAGATTGGCGTATGAGATTTGAGGACTGCGACTTCGGCTTGTGTTTTAGCAAGTTGATTTTCTTGATTGTGTATTTGTTCATAGAGCCGAGTTATAATTCCAACAACACCATAAACAGGATCTTTAATTCGACATTGTGCTTCAAAGTACAAAGAATTTACTGTCTCTCTTCTTAGTTGAATTGGTAGTTGCTGAATTATACATCAAAACAAAAACCCAAAAAATTATATTAAATAAAATAAGAATTAGAAGAATGTTTTTATGAAGAAATTGAGTGATTGATGGGCATTACCTGAAGCATTTTCCCCACATTGCTGGCTCCATAAATTTTGTGAACAGAAGCAAATTTTTGAGGATCATTGGAGGAAAAATAAGGAGCGAAAATGCAATCTGAAGTACACCTTCTTCTCAAATACTTGCAAGCAGCACATCTACTCGAAATCATTCTTTAATTTTTCAATGAAGATATCTACAACAAATCTTCTTTCTTATTATTCTTTCGAGAGGAAAATCTAAAGTTGATCTTTAGAATCTTCAACAATGAGGATTATATATTAATGTATATAGCTCTTAGATTTAACGGAATAAATCTGATTATCACTATATTAGTTTCCTTTTTTTTTTTTTTCTAATTTTAGAAAAAATGCTGAAAAAGGAAACCTTTATAGTCTAACGGCAATATTTTGTAATTAAGTGGGAAAGTTCTCCCATTTATGAAGATAACGGCAACATTTTGGATATGGGCAATGTTTGAATATTTTAGGGAATTTGACACAACTCATACTTTTTCTATATATTATAACATTTTTATATTTCAATTCAAAAATTATCAAAAATATTGTCTTAGCCTGTCATATTTATCAAAAATATGCTTTTAGAAATGCTACCATCCAAAATATCTGCATCTTTCCTATTAATATTAGAATTTTTAATTGCATCAATTACTCCCAATCTTCTCATTCAAAAAAAAAAAAAACCTTATATGTGATTTATAACTTTAACCTTATTATTTCACTAGATTTTGTTTCCATATATCATACGTTATATATACATAAAATAAATTATATATACATAAAATATATCATATATATATGATACAATATTATATATATATAAAATATAAATACTATATAATTTGCATATATATTTTTTATATATTTCATAATTTAAGTAATATATATATACATGTTAAATATATCTTTTGATAAAATTTAATACATAAAATACAAATACCATATAATTTGAATATATTTTTTTATATACATTTAATAATTTGAGTTATATATATATGTTAAATATATCTTTTGTTAAAATTTAATAACTGATGATTTTGTTAATAAATTCTAAAAACTGAAAAAAGAAAAATGAATTGGTTACATATAGGGTAGAAGATTTATTAGCTAAAGTGTATTAAGAAACCGAAAAAATAGAGAAAGAATGAAAGATAAAATCATTAGAGTTATAAATACAATAAAACTCTCATTTATTCACAAGAGGCATAAAAATGTTATACATTTTGAAGAGAGAGTAAAAAAGACTTTTATGATAAAAAAAGAAGTATATAGTGTACTTTTCACAATATTTTATGAAGTACTTTTGAAGATGTATATTGCCTTTTTTCTTTTTGATAAGTTATTTTGATTATACTATATATAAAAGTAGAAATAGAGATAGATAAATTTACCAAAAAGCTAACCTAATTGTGTTAGTTAATTGGATTAATTTTTTCATTTAATAATTTAATTTATTAGTAAATAGTATTAATAACTCATTAAATAAAAATCCAATTTTGTTAGATCTAGATAACTATATTTTATATGAAAAAAAATAGATAAATAATATTAAAAAGAAAAAATAATTTAAGTAAAAAAATATTATGAAGGCACGATAAAAAAATAATGGATAAGATAATTTGTATATTGTAAATAAATTAACAATTATAATGGGCAAGATAATTAATAGACTAGATAATTTGGTGTGAATTTTTTATATGTAAAATATAAAAATCAAATATAATTAATCACTATTAGTATTTAAATTAAAAGTGACTTAATTATATGACAATTAAAAGTAACTAAAATTAGAGAAATTTATATCATTTATAGACTAACCCAATCACACAGTGACATATATTTAATTATTTTAATTGATTTTTAATGCATATATATATATTTAACAAGAGTCTTTGCGGGAAGAAATATATCAGGGGATCTAAGTACCAGAGGGCCAAGATGACAGCCTGACACGTGCACTTGGCAAATCTGAATATGCTGGCATTGTTTGTGGTGTAGGAACTAGGGCGACTATTTCCAGTTTTTTTAGTAAACAAGGCAGGAGGAAAAAATTTACCTCCATCTTAGTTGAAAAAAATAAAGAATGAAGTGATAAATGAATTGAGGGAGGAAGTGGCTTCGCAAGTGAGGGAGGAAGTGGCTTCTCAAGTGGGGTCTTAACTCCAGGCTTAATTTTATACTCAACTTTAGGCACAACAATAGATGTTTATGAAGCAGATGACTTAATTACAGAACATGATGGTGTTGCACCAGGGACCTAACAGCAAGTCCTCTCAATTTGCATTTGAAATGGAGGTGGATGTGGGTCTTTTACAAGATCACCCTATTCCAAGTAGCTGTCAATCTGTTGACCCATAATTTCCAATAGGAGATACATAGGTAAGTTACGAATTTTATTGATTTCTAATTATACTCATATTCATTTCCATAATACGCACTCATATTTACACTTAATTTAAGCCCTAAGAGTAGGTAATGTTGCTTTTTTATGATTATAAAGATACTGCCTCAACTGTGCTGACTTGCAATTTACCATATGGGGGAGAAGGTCAGAGTGGCAAAAGGCACAATTCATGCAAGGCCACTAGGTGGATTGTTGCATAACACTCCAATGGCCCTCGATCACTTTAGGGTGTTTGTGGATTTCCCATTTTTTGAGTATGTATAAGAACAACTTCATGTGCTTGTAGATGAGTTCTATATAGTGAAGCAGACACATGGAAGTTTTATTCAATGGTCACGACATTTTGTTGTTCTTGGAGAGATATCAATTAATATTTTTCTATCACTCTCTAATTCTTCAATACAAAAAACATTATTGCTTAATTTTCATTTATGCCATAACATTCTTAATAATATATTATTAATAGATAAAAAAATATAATTTAGTCATCAAAGAAGGCGCTAGATAGTGGTTTTACAAAAGAATCAGATACGAAGCCACATCCGCCTTTAGTTAATGAGAAAATTCTAACAAGTTTGAGTGATCATATGCTCGACTTGCATAACTTGGCTTTCAAATGAGATATTGGTAAAATGTTCAAAATTTTTCTTCCGAAAAAATTATTTTGGTATCCACCAAATGTTGGTAATAAAGTCTTAATTGGACGGGAAGATATCTCTCAACTCCTCTCTATAGATTGACTTGATGTCTCAGTCCTTAAAGTTTTTATGTTGTGAGATTATATAATATATTTTTAATATTTGTAAGACTGAATTGCTATATTCAAATATAATATTAACTTAGGTCGAATTGGTGAATCATGAATGCATGTACATTTATAGGTGATGCGCCCAGTTATCTACACTGATTGGTTTTCTCTGTCCAAGTTTTCTACGAATGATAGGTATTAAGAATATCCAATCAGTGCAAAGTTACATGAGGGTAGCTCTGAAAGTACAGAAAGATAAAAATTTCATTTTCCTGTCATATATTGAGGAGTAAAATAACATTTGCCTTTATCCATATTTGATTTAGCATTTTATTCTTACATTTTTATTAATTTAAACATATGTATGTCTACAGTTAACACTGGATATTGATTGTTTTTTACTGTGCACGAGATGATATATTTTTCATAGATCTTCTCAGCAATCTCAAAAGAAAATTTGAACGTGTGAAAGAACCCCTTAACATGTAAGTTATAATACTTACTCTAACAGCTTAAATATTTTTTTGTTATATTGAGTGCATGTTAATTTTGAAATAAATTTATTTTCTAAGGTGATGGTGGGAAAGGTGTAGGCATGATGACAACTTGGAATCTTATTAAGGTAATAATTTTATTTTTCATATTTCCTATTAAGATTGCACTTTTTTTTTAGAAATTTAATTGAATAATACTTTGATTGTTTTTTTGTCATTTTTTCTAAGCGCCCGATACAAGATAAATGTATTAAATGTGATTACTATGTTATAAGATATATATACGATATAGTGACCAATTACAGCACAAATACGATATTAGCTAAGGTATCTTTTATTTCTAATACTAGCTATGCAATTTATATTTTCAAGTATATATATATGCTAGCTAGCAAGCTATTATATGTAATTCTCTATTCATATTTTCTACTTTGAGTTTAATTTGTTTTGTGGACTTTTCAAACCAATTCATATACTCCGGCGCAAATGGATGATATTCGAGAAATATGGTTAGATTTTTTTGTGAGTGTAAGTAGATAAAAATATTTTTCTATATGTTATATATTGATACTTTGAGATTTAAATTTTTAGATTTAAATTTGTAAAATTTTGTTTAGTACAATTTTTTTTAATTGCAATTTGAATTGTTTCATTGTGATGAATTGTGTATAATGAGTAGCTTGAATATGAATTTTGAGTTTGTAAATTGTTTTATATAAATAAGTATAGTATGCTTGTGAGTTGAGTTGTTGAAAAAATCTATAATGACTTGTGTTGAAGTTGTAATATGATTGTTGGAAAGCCTATTAAGTTTATCAATTTGAAGTGTAAATTTAAGGCTGTTGCAGGTTGATTTACAAGTTACGAATCTGCATATTTTTGTAATTATATATATATATATATATAAACTAAATAAATCTGTTATAAGATAAAACAGATGCATCTAACTATAATGTATTTTTGACAAGATCAAATGCATTTGTTTTTGTGAAAAATAGACTCATCAGATCACAACAAATGCATCTAATTCACTCTTCAAATACATCTCTTTCTTATAAGTCTATTGTAAACAGATGCATTTGACAAAAGAAAAAAAAACAGACACAGGACTTTTTTCTATACTAGTGATTGGTGGATGTAAAGATAAAAATAAAATAATTAAATGTATGTAATTATGTGATTAGATTGATTTAGTAGACTTGGTCTATCTAAAAATTTTTCCTGAAGTTTATTTGTTGGACATGGTTATTATTATTTATTTAATAATGATGAATCCAAAAATAGAAGGGACATGCAAAATGGTTATAAAGTACTTATTATTTTTATTTTATATATGACTCTTAATAATAGACAAATTAATAATTTGATAAAATTTGAGATAAACATGAACTTATATAATTACTGTGAATAAAATATCATAATTAAAACAAAATAAATTAATAAAAAATTATATAAAAACCAAATGGTAATTAATGACGAGTTCAATATTTAATAAACACGTACAAGATACATTAATAAAAAAACTAGTTTTATAAATATATATTGCCTTGAGAAGGTTTTGTTTTGTTTTCACTAATGCAGGACCTTAACAGCATTATTTCGGTAAATGTCATAAAGGGTACGAATACCTTAAATCTAGGAACTTTGTTTTATGTATTTCTTGTAGCTAGAATTGTTTTTAATCTAAAATTTAATTTCTTGGAAAATGGTTCAGCCTTTTGACCATTGAAGATCAGACTGGGAGGCACTTTGCAAGATAAAGTCATATGACACAGAAGATAATCAGACACACTGTAAACAATTTGTCAAAAATAGCTCTGAATTGCTTGGTTCAACTGGGATGTTTACCCAAGTGCAGATGAAATAAATTAAATGCCTTTTTCAAGAAATCAGGAAAAAACAATCTGTTACTGTTCACTTTCTCTTTTATAATTCTATGGGTTGAATTAACCATCTTTAACTCTGGTTTTTAACACAAATATGTGGAAAAATGTATAAATATTGAAAATATAGAGATAATTTATAAATAATTAAATTCAAAAATATAATTGCAAATCATTATTTTTATATGAAACTAAACAAAAGTGATATTCAATGTAATAATTGGTATCACACAAAGTTTTAGGTTTTATATAAGGAAAAATACATTTTTAACTTCAAGAAATGTATTTCTAATTTTTGGAAAATTTCAAAAGGCATCCAAAAAGTTTTATGCCTGTATTGGAAACGTGTCGATATGGAAAATGTGTCAGAAATGCAACACGCTATACGATAGAAGTGTCCGTGATTCATAGGCACTCATTGGGTTGTCTAGTGGTAAAATACAAGCATCATCATCATAATCTTTTCAAGGCAAAGAAGATATATGTACTTACGCTCACTGTGCAAAAGAATCTCGAAGTGAATTATATGCTATAGTTTGTCAAACTATAAGAATAAATATTCTTTATCTATTTGAAGTTATCATCTTGCAGAAGGGAATCACCCTACTGCTAATCCACCTAGACAACAGTATTAACTGTTCAAGTCAATGTTAGATTTAACAACAGAATGACATTGGATCATAAACACAAGCATCATCATCATCCTCACGCCTCATAGGAAAAAAAGTTATTCAGCTGCCTCAAAAGGTTCTGCCGGTAGCAGCACAAGAGAGGATTACCGTCCCTATTGCTCATTGATGTAATCCATCATGCGGGCAAATTCTCTTTTTATATAGGGTGTTTTGAAAAAACAAAAAATTACTTTTCCAAGGCAGTTTTTAATAAAATTTCCATTTTAAAGTGGTGAACAGCGTATTGGTCACAATTGAATAATTATATGTTTCCTGAGAAAGTGGATGTTAAAGTTCAAGGTCAGAATAAGAAATTAATAGAATTTATAATTGCTTTAACAATCATCTACCTTTGAGCTAATTTTTGGAAAGAGTTAGGTCTCCATGCAAAATCAATAATATCTCAATAAGAGAAAAAGGATGAAATTATTGGAAAATTGTGATTAAAAGACCATTTTGGGAGGAAAATTTGGGTGATTTCCGGATCTATGAGAATTGTGATATTTATATACTTAAAATGGTGAATATGAATAAAAATTAAAATTTAAAGTACACTTTTTGCTAAGGAAAAAGGAAGTGACATGAGGGTGTACGACTGTCACGACCATGACACTGTATCTCATGCGTGACATATGTTTTTCTGGAATGGTGTCTTTTGAGCTTCTTCTGTACTAAGGTTACATAAATAAATATGACTGTTAATGGTCGTAATGTGAATGTTACAAAGATTTAATTTGTAGCATTATTGGAAATTTATTTACAAATTAAACTTTTGAGCTTTCTCCTCACAAATGTTACAAAATTCGTTATGGTTATTATGAACGATAATTTGGATGTTACAAGGACTTTTTGGGCAGCCATAATGGACAATTTAATCACAATAAATCCTCTCTCCTCCTACTAGTATGTATAGATGATCATGTTCATTTGGGAGATACACCTTTGAGCTTATCTTCTTATTCTTCTCAAGTGACAGAATGAGTAATATATTTCAGTTCGTTGTGAGTGGAGTTTGTGGTGTTCAATCTCTACTTGATATCTATTGTATCATGGAAGAGAAATGCCGATGAACCTAAACACTAGTAATAGGGGGCGAATTTGTTTTAAGAACACTGCGTAGGACACAAGCCTTAGATTAATCTCTTCTTGTTTTCCTTATGCTTTGAACTTTATAATGAATTAACAATATTTTATCACTTTTCCAACAATTTTAAAACAAATTTCCTTATTGTTAATTTTAGTACTTGGATATATTAATTCTTTTGGAATTAATATTGTTTGTTTGCTATTTTCAGTGAAATAAAGAACACGGTATCTGCTACCAATGTTCAAGATGGTTCTCAGCCATCGATTTCTATTGCTCTATTTGTCTCTCCGGTTGTGTCTATAATAGTATGTATGAACTATGGGGAGAAACCAAAAAAATTAAATGGTTTGAATTTCAAGAGGCGGCAGCAGAAAATATTGTTGTACTTGCCTACCTTAAATCTTGCATAGTTCTTGGCTTCATATTCTGAAAGAGGATGAAGAAGATGCCCAATTATGGATGTCCTACGATAGTTGGCATCATTCCGACTTGCTTTATGAGAATTATGTTCTAAATGGGTTGCATGATTCATCATACAATGTGTATAGTTGAATTAAGACTGCTAAGTAGCTGTATGAATCTTTACACCGGAAATAAAAATCTAAGGATGCCGATGTCAAAAAAGTTTACAGTGGGACATTTTCTAGTTTACAAAATGGTGGATTCTAAGACTGTGGTAAGTAAAATACAAGACCTGAAAGTCATTCTCCATGATATTCATGCTGAGGGAATGAACTTGAGTGAAACTTTCCAAGTGGCTGTCATAATTGAAAAGCTACCCAATGGCTATAAAGATTTCAAAAATTACCTTAAATATAAGTAAATGGAAATGAACATAGATGAATTTATTATTAAACTTCAAATTGAGGGTGACTAAAACATCCTCAACTACAACAAGCTTCAATCAACACACATTATAAAATTAAATCAAGTAACATAAGCATGTCATAGCATGAATTATGCGAATCACCTTAAAGATCTCATCCTCTTCAACAAAATCAAAATGCAATTGAACCCAATACCCTCTCATTACTGTCACTCAATTCACTCAATGTGTTAGGTATATTCAAAACAAAGCCCTTATTCAAACAAAGCAAACACTTCCATAAGTTTGCATTTTCATCCAATCTCCACCACTTAAAAATATCACCAAAATACAAATCAAGAGGTCCTTAAATGATTGTAATAGGGCTGAGATAGAAAGGTATGGAAATAGGGAAAGTGGTGCTTTGATCATAAGAAAATAATAAACAACATAGACACCGAGATTTAGCTCAATTTTTTACAGCTATAATGGTTAACCAAACAATTGTGACAACAACAAGGACTTCAAAAATTTTGCACTTTTAGCACTATAAATTCAATGCATTCTTTTCGTTTTTTCCTTTCTTTTTTCAGCAATTTTCTTCACTTTTCTTTTCTTTTTGTTTTTTGTGTTTTTTTTTTCACAACTGAATACATTGTAATAATTTCAAACCATTGCTGTATTTGTCTAACTTTTCAAAATTCACCTTTAATAATATAAGCAAAAGAGCTATAGAAAATGTATGTAATAGTTTCTAATTGTCTATTAGAACTTATGTACAAGACAAAAGGGGATAACATAAAAAAAAAAAAGATTAATGTGGGTGATTATGAGATAATTAAATCAAGAAGGAAAACTTAAGGCTTAAAAGGGTTGAGTAAGGGACAAATAAAGGGTAGGCTATTTAAAGTAAGCTGAATTGGGGTAATCATAATGCCTTTATCACTTCAATATCTTGGTAATATATGCATCCAATCTCTATTAGTATTCAAATGCAAATTCTAAAGTAATTTTGTAATGTTTGAAAATCACACACATGAAAGAAGATTCAGAGCTTAAAGATGATGAATGCTCTATATTGGCTCAAAAGCTCATGAAAGAAAAATAGATAATTGTATTGGATTCAACACACTCATCAATTGAATCAAATATCTAGGAAGATAAAGATACTAAGGGTGATGCACATAAATCAACTATTTGATACAAATATTACTTTCAATATCTCAATTCTATTCCATAATATGCAGTAACCAAAACACACCAAGAGATAATAATTTGGAATAAAAAGTTTGTTAAGTGTTGAAGTAAAATCTGAAAAATTTTGAAAAAATTGGAAAAATCTCTGATTTTTTTTATGCATTTGGAAATTAGAAAAGTGGAGAGATAAAAGCTTGACAAGAAATCAATCCCTCCCCCAACTTAAAAGCACGCACTGTCCTCAATTGTGAAAAAATTCACTCCTCAATAAAACAAAATAAGGAGAAAAATAAAGAGCAAGTGAAAGATACTTTCTTATAGAAGGAGCAGTAACCAAAGGGAGAGTTGCAATCAAATTTATATCCAAGTGAAAGATTCCCTATCCCTATTTCTTTTGTAAATATGAGGCCATTAAAATTTCAAGTAATAAGAACAAGTAAACAACTATAAAATAAGCCAAGTAACACTAATGAAATCCAAAATAAGGGCTGAAGTGGTGCAGTAAACAAAGAATAATATGAAAATTTTAACAAGTCAATGGATTCAAGTAAAAATAATCATGCAAATTGAAATTGCAATAATATGGCAGTAAACAAGGATTCACACTTAACCAAATTAATTTCCAGAAATTTTAAATTGGGTAATCAATACAAAACAAATCATATATTAAAAGTACTCAAATTGGCCATAATCCGCTAACAACCATCAAGAAAGCCAAAGGCTACAAGTCATAATAACTTTCAGATGTCGAAATTCCAAATAAAATAAAATAAAATAAAATAAAAGAACACACCCAAAATCTCAAATTAGGATCATCAGATTATAGAAGGATCAAAACATGTGAAAAATTCAATTATAATCCAAGACACAAGAATTGGGCAATAGTGCGAGCAGACATAATAATTTCAAGCTAAAAAATTCATATCAACAATATAGATTCCGTAAATCTGATAATCAGAGATGAGTAAACCCATCGATCAATAATGAGAAGGAAAAAAATGAGTTCATACCTTTATGAGTAAACAAAATTGATTTACCGATTATGCTTTGCATGACTGAATGAAAAGTCACTACTATGAACTACCCAAATCCTGCCTTTGTGTGAAGTGGGGGTGGCAGCTGTAGTTCCTGAGCAAGGGAGAAAATAACAATTACCTACGATAATTTAGAGTAAATAAGTAAAAATGTAAAATAATATAAGTAAAAGTAAAAGTAAAAGTAAAAGAAACTTAAAATAAAAGTTAAAGAAAAAAAAAGAATTAAACTTTAAAGATCACACTGCAAAACTAAAACATGAAGTAGGATAACTAACATAAGAAGAAACTAACACATCAACTATAACTAAAATTCTAAAATTCCAGAAAAAGAACAACCTAAGTAGCAAATAAAAGACCTCTTGAGGAAGATAGTGAATAAGACGTGTCCATGTTTTATTGTATGGATGCTCTAAACCAAAGAAAATTAATTAAAGTAAGCTGAAAAAAATTAAACTGGGTTGCCTCCCATTAAGGCATTTCTTTTATGTCTTTGGCGGGACGTGATTTTTACATTGGTCATCTAGGAGGAATTAGAGACTTCAGAATTAACTCATCCACATTATGTAGCTTTTAATAGATAGAAAATGATTTTCTTGACACCATTTTATCATGAAATACTTTAATTTTCTTCTTTTCTGCCTTTTCTAACTTCATTTACTGAATCTTTGACTAATAATAGCCTGAAAATCGTTTTCTTTTTCAAATTCAAAAATTTCCTGCACCGAAGGTTCAATTACATCTAGAGTAAAAATTAAATTTATATCATTAGAATATTTCATGGCATCATAAATATTAAATTTAATCACATCACCATCAAATTCCGTAGTCAAAGTACCTTCATTTATATCAATTTTAGTTCTAAATGTTTTCAAAAATAGTCCTCCTAAAAGAATAGGGGCTGAATTAGAAGAATTATCTTCATCCATGTCAAGAACATAAAAATTGGTCGGAGGAAAACTAAATTTTCAACTTGCACAAGTACATTCTCTAATACACTCTCAAGATAAGCATTAGTCCTATCTGCAAGTTGAATAATCACACCAATTTCTTTCAATAGACCATCATTAAAAGATGAATATATAGAAAGTGGCATGACATTTATGAAAGCACCGAGATCTAACATGACTTTTCAAACTTCATCTTTCCTATCATACAAGGTATAGTGAACATACCTAGATCTTTACATTTGGGAAGAAGTTTCTTTTGAATAATAGTAGAGACATTCTCCCCCATACATACCTTTTCATCTCCTCTTGTTAGTACACAAGTCCTTAATGAATTTTGTATACCTAGGGATCTGTCTTACAATATCAAGTAAGGGAATGTTCACTTCTACTTTTCGGAACAGCTCCCATATCTCTTTTTTCTTACTCCTCCTCGGATTTGGAAAAATGGCTAGGGAAGATAGGAGGTTCAATTGGTTGAGGTACCATATTAGATTGCTTGTCAAATTGTATCTCAGTATTCACTTCTTTTTCCAATTCTTCTTCCAGGTTACGCTTTGAGACATATTAAACAGATGTTAGCACTTCTTCTCCACTTCTCAAAGTGATTGCATTAACATTCATCTTCGGATTCACAATAGTTTGGGAAGGTAATTTACCTAATCGTTGAGATTCCAAATTGCTAATTGAAATGGCTAGCTAACTCAATTGATTCTCCAAATTTTGTATACTTACTTTTGTTTCCTATCGAAATTGCTTAGTATTGTTTGCAAGAGCAGTAACAATTTGTTTTAAGGATATACCTAATTGAGGTTGTCGTTGAGGCGTAGGAGGTGGCCTAGGTTGATAAGCAGGCTGCTGAAAATTGTTAGGCCTATACACATAACTAAAGTTAGGATGATCTCTCCATCCAGGATTGTAAGTTGTTAAATAGGGATCATATTTCTTTTGAGACTGGCCTGGAAATCCACCAATAACATTAGCTTGTTCAAAGGCATTATCTTGAAATTATGGACACATTTTGGTATGATGACCCATGATAGAACAAATACCACAGGTCTTCACTTGTTGCTCATTACATGTAACCATTTGTTGAATAAGAGAAGTTAGTGCATCAACTTTTTGTTCAAGAGAAATAATACTTACCTCATTCACTGTTTTTGGAGGTGGTTCCTACCTATACCCAAACTTTTGTGTATTGGAAACCACTATGATGATCAAATCTCTAGGGGTTTTATTCACTAAAGCTCCTGCACTAGCTGCGTCTAACATGTATCTATCTTAGAGATTTAGCCCTTCATATAAGTACTGAATAAGTAGATTTTCAGCCATTTGGTGGTGTGGGCAGCTAGCACATAGTTGCTTAAAGTGTTCCCAATATTCATAGAGGATCTTGCCATGATATTGACTAATCCCACTTATTTCTTTCCTGATGATTATAGCACGAGATGTGGGATAAATTTCTCCAAAATTATTTCTTTATCTCATTCCACGTAGTAATTGAGCCCGAAGGTAAGTAGTATAACCAATCCTTAGCTTTATCAACTAGAGAAAATGGGAAAACACACAGCTTAATTTATTCTTCGCTTACCCCTTGTGGTCTCATACTTGAGCAAACCACATGAAATTTTTTAAGGTGCTTATGGGGGTCCTCACCTACAAGTCCACGAAAAGTAGGAAGTAAGTGAATAAGAACGGACTTGAGTTCAAAAGCTACCTCTAAAGATATTCAATGCAAAGTGGTTGCTAGTTCAGATTAGGCGTGACCATTTCTCTTAATGTGATCTCTCTAACAGCCATATTAAATTCTTCTTTGCCTTCAAAATCAATGTCAGATAAAGATGGTGGTTGAGCACATTCTTTTCAATCTATAGATCAAATAACAGTGAATTTGTAGGAGTTAAACGAGTCATACAAATAATAAAACAGTGAATTTGTAGGAGTTAAACGAGTCATACAAATAATAAAAGAAATAAATCTATGGAAACTAGTCCTCTACAATGGCACCAAAATTTGTTTGGGTGTCGAAACCATTAAAAACAATTTACATACTCTCCAAAAATTAAATTGTAATAGTGACGAGCATGGTCAAATCCTAACGAACTAATGGATTTATTTCTTAATGCAAGCAATTGAAAAATGAGGTTTTTTTTATTTAAAAAAACTAATCTAAAATTATACTTCAGAAATAAATAAATTAAAAGATAATAAATTGAGATTAATCAATATGAGGAAGCTCTAGTCAAAGGTATAATCAGCCTTTGAGATTTTTCAACTGATTATTGACCGAAATAAAATAAATTCCAATTCAAATATATTGGTTCTAATCACTAACACGCTATAGCAACCAATCTTTCCCTTAGTTAATCAATAATCAAAATATGCTCTTCAATTATTCTCTTGCTATTAAGCCGTTCTAAAAATGTTTTTAAGATTTAATTTAACAATAATATTACGAACTAGGAAGATGGCTAATGCAAACCAATAAATATACACTCTCGATTTATTTAAGTTTGATCATATATTTCCATAATATAAATTTAAAGTTTGTTCACAATCAATTATATTGTTTGTTACTTATATCAGATTAATTAAATAATTATGGATTTGACTATCAAATTAACAAGCAATTGCAATAACAAATCAAATAATTGGCCACTTATTCAACTTATCAAGCTATTGTATGAACAATTAGATTAAAAAAATATATGAACACTTGAATTAGAAAATATTAGAGATTTAAGCTTATATCTCACAAATGAAAACTCCAAGAACTTGATTAACCTTTAACTAGAAATAGGTTTAGTGCTCCATAATTAGACATTATAGCTCCAAAATAATAAAAATCAAGTTTGAATGCTACAATGGCATTCAAAGATTCTTCAGCCATTTAAAAAGACGTTTATATAACCTTAAGCTAACCCTAGAATGGTCTAAATCAAAATAGGAAGGTATCATAAATAGATAGCAACTCTGATAAAAAACATGGCCACGCCTTATCTCCACTTGTCTACAATGCACTTCAGAATTAGATAGCTAACCTCAAATATGACCTGCCCTCACTTTATCTCACATCCACCTTCACATATGGATCTTCAAATCTCAACTTTCTCATCAGATCCCAAACGTTAAAAAATAAGGCACGAATAAGTTTCATCTTCCAAAATCAACACCAAGACATAAAACACCAAACATAAAGGGAAACAAGTTTATAATGCATGCATACATGTCTTATATGACTCTGGCATGGGCCACTTCTCCGTCAATTGGTAGGATCAGAAAATTATATGGCAATATAACAATATAGCAAGATTGAGAGCAGCAATTTTCCTAGTATTAAAGCATCAGATAAGTTCGGTATAACCAATGATATAGATTTGAGTGATGACTTCGATTCCATCATAATATGTAATCAGATGATCTGACTAGGATCAGGCACCTTTTATGCACCATATGGATGATGATCCAATTGTTGTTGAATATTAGTAGGAGAGGACTGAGAGAGTCTTCACTAAGTTAGAGCGTGCTAAGGAGCACCAAGGATATGCAATCTCCTTATTATAGGAGCATGATCATGATTGATAGAAATCAATCATGATGGAATTTAGACTCCATGACTGTTGATGTGGGAGTATTTTGTTAAAAAACTAAGGAAGACAGTATGTAACCAAGGTTATATGGATGAAATGAAGAAAGAATTATGTAATTCAAACTAAGAAACATGGCAATGGTAGAATATTAGAAGGTGCTTACCCGGTTGAGCATACATGCCACTGACCTTATAATTTATGGAGCGGATAAGTGCCGCCGTTTTAAAAGGGGGATTAGATGAAAGCATTGGACTTCTAGTAGTCCCCTATTAACACGAAGATTTTTTTGAATTGGATTCTTTTGCCATCGATATGAAAAAGAGTAAAAGAGTAAGGAATTCGAGTAAGACATATAAGACTTACACATGAAAGTTAGAAACTAGTATGATTCAGACCTTTAGAAAAAAGGAATAAGTTATTCTAGGATAGTCTCAAGACAAGAGATAAGAGCAAAGTCGTAACTAGTCTACATAATCCAACCAAAGATAGACTAAGAAATGAAGATCATTATACAAGTTATAGTATGGTCACAAGTAAGTATAAAAGGATTACCCTTTCAGGGTATTTGTATGGTAGAGTTTTCCAAATATTAATTGAGTATCATATCAAGAGGTGAAAGATATCTAGCATAAGACAACAAGTTTACAATCTAACCAGATTAGTTCTTAAAGGGGAGAGACCTAGATTCTCTAAAGAAATCAAATAATGGATGGTACTGTCAGTATTGTATATATGCACCTTCAGTGTAAGGCTTGATACAAAAGATTAATAAACCCATATCTAAGGAACTATAAGATACAATAGACCTAGTAGGGAACTAGTGAGGTCAAAACTAAAATAAGAGACAGAAAGAAAGGTTAAAGTTGCCAAAAAGAACAAAGACGAGTTAGAACTACAATGATGTTTAGATAATATAAAAGAGAAGATGTTCCATATTAAACAAACAAAATGACATACCAAGAGAAGTGACATGTCACAAGATTCTTATTTACAGATGAAATCCCTAGATACATACGAAATATAAGATGAGCCTAGATGCATGAGAGCATACAAAGTTGAAAAAGGGAATCCATATGGTCGTTTAAGGATCAACCTTATTAACCATGTTTTGGGGACATCTCATGACTATTATGCCTTTATGTTTACAGGTAGGGATTTGGCTATCCTTTATCATTCTAATCAAGAACACTGAAAATAAGAGTTAATTAGGTATATATCAGAACTATTCAGAAGTTGATCAGAAAGGTTAAGAACTCGAACATCAGTATATACCAGGGATTAAAAAGGTCATGTAAGAATTATACTGGTAGCAGCATGATATAGAAATGTAGCATAGTGGTGAATATAGGAGTACACAAGAAAGATTTAACACAGCCTTGAATAAAACGAAGGGCGAGTCAAGCCCGAAGTTCATAGAACCAGTGATATATAGGCTTGCTCTACCATTGGAGTTGATCAAGTTACATAGTGTTTTTCATGTCTCCAAGTTGAGATGATATAGGTTGAATCCTTCTCACATCATACCAACTAAGAGCATGGAAGTTAATTTAGATTTGACATATGAGATAGGGCCATAGAGATCAATGAACTCATACACAAGTGAGTCCTATTACTTAGAGGTTCTTGAAGGAATCATGTTATAGAAAAAATCACTTGGAATGCAAGTAAATGATGAGAACTCAGCATCTCCCGCTATACATTGATGACTCATCAGGCATGTTTCGAGGATAAAACATCTTAAGAGGGATAGAATTGTGGCCCTCGCAAGTTAGGGCTTACTAGTATCAAGGTATATATGGCATATAAAGAGTATATGAATGTGATACAAGATGATATAAGTGAGGTATAAGATATGTCAAAGGTGTATCAAAAGTATTTTGGGGTTTTTATAAGGTATATGGGGGGTATAAGGTTGGATTTGGGTCTTGGGCTTTGAAAAGGATTGAAAGAAAGAAGAAAAGTGAAATTTTAAGGAGTCACACCCATGACAGAAGTGTCACAGTCATGAACGTTGAATTTGAGCCAATATTGAATTGTTTGGCTTATTGAATGTCACGGCCAAGCATTAATGAGTCATGACAGTGACTCAAGCCGTGAAAGGTCTGTTATAAATAGTTTTAGCTCTATTTTATTCATTTTAAACTAGCCTTTAAAGCCCTAAGACCCTAAACATACCCCAATCCTCTAAGATTTCATCTTCCACATGATGTTGAAGATTTCTAAGCCTTCAAACACAAGATCTAATATTAAAGATCAAGATTTGAGTAAGAATTTGAGGATCTTAGTAAGCAAGGAGATGGTTCTTGCGAGAGAAAGCTTGAAGCTTATAAGGGAAGCATGAATCTTATGAACTAATAACATTTTCTTGCTTCTTTAGGTACGATTTCATGTTTTCCCTCATCTCTTAACAAATTTATGGTTGTTTGATACCTTATACCCAAAAATGGTAAAGACCTATTTGTATGTGGGTTTGTATGAGATGGAACCTTGAGTTTGCTAGAGGGAAAACTTCCCTTTGAGTTATATTAAGATGGTAAACACTTGTTAGAGGAGAATTTAAGAAGAAAAAACCTAGGTTGAAGAAATTAAAGTTGGGTTTTAAAATTCTCTAGCTTTATATAGGTATATATGATAAAATGTGGCTTGAGTTAATGAGATATAGTAATGTCTATATATAGGAGATTCCTTGAAAGGTGGAGTTATCACCAAAAAGGGCTAGGCAAGCTTGAAAGCTTTGGTTTTGAGTTGGGTCCATTAGAGGTATGTACACCTTTTCATTTTATTTTATTGAAGTGGTATGATTGTGTGTTAAATGATATGTTTGATCCCTATTGGCATATTAAGTGACATTAATAAATAATAAATGATATTAATTGAGATTAACGAAGTAATAATAAGGCTTGAATATGTAGCAAAGACATACTTAACCATTAATGAGCATAAGGACACTAATGAATGGTCATTGGATATTAAGGATAGCATATGAGATATAATAAGAATATGGTTATGTGGGCTTTACATAAGTAATGACCTTTGAACTTAAATGTTTTGTGGACATCAATTATATGGTAAAATGTGACTTAGTATACTAGGCATAAGAGTTAGCATTAAAAAGGCATATAGAATGCAATAAATGAATTATGGAACTTGGATTTACCTATGTGGCTATTAATGATTTAGAAATGGTAATTATGAAATATGAAAGGAAAATAAGGCTCATTTAGGTCAAATGAACTCTAAGTTTATTGATTTGCATGATTAATGCGAAATGAACCATTAATGATAAAAGAGAGAGTTTTGAGTCTCTAGAGAGGTATATGAGTTTAACTATGACATGTATGACATGAGGTAATATTCGCACATAGACTCTTAACATAGAAATAACTAGATTAGTTGAGATATCAATATGATAAGTATGCTTATTAACTCATGAGATGCATGTGTATGTATGAATGTGAGGCTATTAGCCAATGTGGTGTGTGTATTAGGCTTAATGCCTATATTGAAATTTTATAAGCTTATAGATGCACAAGTCCAATTGTGGCACTTAAAGTGTTGAAAAGGTATATACAAAAGAGGTAAGTCCCTCAAACCATGAATCTAATAACTTGTTTGACATGTAATGAATTATTGGCATGTTGAGTGAATGTTGAAGATGAATTAATGAGTTCAATTAGTTACATGGCTATTTTGGCATATTAAATTACCTACAAATGATGTTGTATGTTGATAGAAGTGGGTAACATTTGTTAACATTAGAACCTTGGGTGTGCAATGTTGAAATGTGATGTTTGAAGTTGGTTTTGGGTGGAAACCTAGGGTCACGTCCATGACTCATGTATAAAATAGGGACATATTAGTTCACCACTTGTGCCACAACCAGTGTCATGACTTGGATTGCCGCTGTGATTATTAAAGTCACGCCTATGACACCCTAATTCAACAAGATAACATGTTTTTTATGATATAAAAATATGAATGTTGCATGCACACACCTTGTACACGATAAGACATGATGAAACACAGTATGTATACATGATATTGAGCACGAATATGTCTTGCATACATAGAATGATGATGTATAATGATGTTAACATGTGAATACATGATCAATATAACCAAATAATGATCTTATGCCCATTCTCTATTTGAGGACTAAGATAGGATAAATGATGCATCGTTAAGGGGTTACGGTACCGTATTTACAAACCAGTTATATTTCTAAAGGACAAGATGGTTTATGCTTGGTAAAAGGTGCCTTTGATCCTATATGCATGCAATTGATATTATCACTAGAGCTCGCAACTACCCAAACTCTAAGCCTACGACATGCCTTAACAAAATGATTAATATATCATAGGCTACGACAATCATATCCGTATCTGGATATTCCGAGATTTAGAGATAATGGGTTGTAAACATAAAAAAGGAATAAGGATTCAGTTATACCTTGTAATATAGATTGCGGAAAATTAGATATATGTAATATACATATTACATGACATGATATTCATGATTATTTGATATGCGACATGTATGATCATTTATGTGGAATTGGGCTAGTATAATGCTATGCACATATTGTGTGATAAGCATGTTAGTATATCACAATTAGACCGTATAAATATAATTTGTCACTAAAGTATATCTTGAGTTTTTATGCCATGAACTAATATAATTATATGTTATTATTCTATGCTTTTATGAACCGCTAAGTTATGAGATTTCGACGATAGAACGGTACGTTAGACTTTACCTTCTTTCACACTTCTACATATTTGGTTTTGCAGTGTATATTTCCCATAGAATTAGTATTTTTTCTCTTTGGTGGAAGTGTTTCAGAGTTCCCTTTGTGAACCGAAAACAAACTCCCTTTTTGTAATTCTGCACTGAAAAATGATCCTTATCTTGTTTAAAGACATTTTGGCATTTAGCATGTTTCATTTTATTGTTTCCAAGTTATCTATGTTTTTATCCAGATGGCCGTTCTTCTTTGTCCTTCTCTCTCCAGATGGCGGTTCTTCTCTGTCTTCTAATTTAGTTTAATTATTATCAATTTTATTATGACTTGGATATTTTTTTCAGTTTTTCTTTTAACTGTAAGTGGGTAAAACTAGTGTCAAGTGCTTTCATTGATTCAAATTACTTAGACAAAAGCCTAAAAGTTCTGTCATTCTAAACGGTATAACAGCTTGACTTGAAAAACACGAGTAGCTTTGGCATGTCCATTGTTAGTTGAAACATCGGCATGTAATTTGTCAATTTTGGAGCACAAAATTCATTTGGTTGGATCTTGAAGTTCATTTCCTACCTTTCGGTTGAGCACCTCTTTATTTTATTTTTTAAGACTAAAAAAATAGAATGCAAAGCATTAGCTTGCATATCCGAGTTGAATCGGAAATATAAGGCGTGATATTTTTTGGGGAGTTATACATGCCACAGGAATATAGTGTTTTAAGCCATATAGCATAATAATGCATAAAATTTTCTTTTGAACTTCGCTTTATCTTGCAGCTTTCATGATGAATAATCGTGTGACACGTCTACACCATTTTTAGAAGCTGACATTAAACTGAATGTCACGCTTGAGGTTGGTAATTTTCCACTTATGTACCATGAGAATTGCCAATAAATTTAATGCTTTGTTTTCTTAATTAGTGGGGTGGTGTCGGTTGTCATATGGCTAGTACTTGAATTCCTAACTATTTAGATTAGGTCTATGGTTTCTGGTTTGAAACTGTAGCTTATTTTGTCATGGATAGATGGACTTGACATTAGCATTTTAACTTTTTCCATCTCATATCTGTACCTGATCTGGTTATTGAGGAATTAATATCATGTATTAAACAGTTGATTGTTATATGCAGATTTATACAAAACCCTTTTCTTTGCTGCCAAAATCTGTTGTCGAATCTTGGAAATTTGTGAGTAATAATATTGCTACATTTAATTGATTATGTACTTGTAGGTTAGCAGTCTCATCTAGTCTTTTCTTAAAATATATTTGCTGCAAGTATCAAGATCTTTTGGAAGCAGAGACTATCAAGATGTTGTAGTCATGTATTCCTTTTCTTCTTATTCCACAACCTTCACCTTTATGTGCAAAGCTTTATAGTGTGTTAGTAATTAGTTACTTTGACTATTGTTTGGTCACCGGTCAGTGCCACCAATAAAGGAGTGAGTTGAATAGAAGACTATATGTTAGTGATTTTCAATAGAGAAAATGATACTTATTTAAGTTCATATCTGCTTGTCTCTGATGTGAGAGCTACGACATTGAATTTGAAAGGAAATCATGTCAAGATCCATCAAATCCAATAATCCTTTAACAGCATAGAATTTTAAGACATTACAAATTAATGTGTAAAGTTATTATAAATGTCATTTGATGCTTTTGTTAAATATCTTCAAATGCGCTAATAACAATATTCGAGGTTTATATAATTCAGCATTCCATATCCTATTTTATGGGTTACTATGTGGTTTCTCTAGAACTCCTGTTATCTCGGGTCTAGAACCACTACAGTTATCTCCTTTGTAATTGTGCAAGTTTGATGAAATACAGAATGATACAAGCCCTCGTGGATAGGCTGATATTATGACAACTACGCAAAGCAACAAACAAAAAAGCTTCCTTGAATTTTGCTCCTGAATGTTTGCTTAGTTAGGTAATTCTTTAGAACTTTCTACTGTTTTTCATTTAATAGTTTTTTCTTCCCATTACAGCTCAAAGCAACTGTTGATTCTCTGTTTGGGGTTCAATGTACCCAATTATTCATATGGTGGAGAATATTTAATTGATATATTATAAGAAAAAAATAGAAGAAAAGGAGAGCTTATATAAGCAAGTATAAGGGGTATTTCTTAGTTTGTGATAGTTAGAAAAACTATTTATCACTTTATGATTGTTTTTCTCAAAATTTTGGTTTTATGGTAGTTTTGAAAGTAATTCTAAATTTATAGTAGTTTTTTATGAGGTGACGGGGAGAAACAGGTTCGCCACTTTAAGTAGCGCACCACTTTGTTTTTTTTAATTTTTTGTTATTAAAAATTAAGTTGGCCATTGCACAATTTATTTATTTTTTTATTTTTTTGTGTATGCATGCATGCAATAGGACTCTATGCACAATTCCAAATTATTTTATTATTTTTTTAATCAAATTTATTTATTAATTTTTGTTAATTAATTTTTCTTAGAAAAATAAAGACACATAATAATTTTTTAGAATATAGTTAATAGTTATTATATTAAATTTATAAGATTAAATAAATATAACATAAATTAAATTTACTAATTAATGAATAAAAATTTATAAAATTTTTTCGTGTTGCGATGGAAATAAATAATAATATATAAATATAAAAAATCAATCAAGTTCTACAATGCCAATTTCTTCGAATTTATGATCCAAGTCCTCTCTGTCGTCTTGCATCAATTCTTCGAGCACTTATATCCATCAAGTCATAATCTTGTGTCTGACCACCACCATCACCATAGTCGTCGTCGTCATCATCATCAAATTCATCATCAGCAGTGCCACTAGGACCATCACCACCAGGTCTTGTAAATTGATATTCTTGTGTAGGAACAAAGCCTGTATATGAGATTTGAAAGATGGACGAACCCTTAAAATCTAGTGGTGTCTAAGATGTTTGAGTATACATGAACTCAGAAACGCTGCGAATGATGCATCTATGGATTGTGTGCGGAGGCAACATATGGTGTAAATAAGCTAGAAGAGTAGAAGCTTGGTGTTGATGACATATGTCTGGAAGGGATATATATGGTCCACCTAATGTGGATCACCCAAGGCTTATAAAGGAAGATAGATACTACTAGAACTGATGAAAATAAATAGGCTGAGGCACACGTTGACTAGGTGCAGATGGAGGGACAAGTATATCCCTATGTTGTTGTCGCCGGCTCAAATGGAGCATATGCATACTACGGTTCTTCTGAAATTGGGGCAGGAGCTAGTGCAAGTTGAGGAGGTGACATTGTAACTCTACATCTGTCTTCACATAATGCTGCTAATGAATTAGTAGTGATTTGTTGTGTGGGATATCGAGAGTTTGGTAATAAAAAGTGATCAAATGTATCAATGTGGAGTTAATATAAAATTAATCAGACTTAGTTATGTGCATATAATGTAATTAAAATGTATTTATAAAAGACAATTATAATTTATGGAAAAATAAGAATAGGTATTCATACTGATACACCAATAGTAGCAACATGATGAGACATCCACGTTCTAGTAACTTATTGATACCATTCTATGTATTGTGAATGATATGAGAGTGGACCCTATAATGATACGTCTGTAACCACATGTTAAGCTCTATTGTTCCATAACTAAATCCATGTTGAATGTTTTTCAACCCAATTTGTGATAGTATTGCTTTGTAGAACTATAAAGTGAAAATATTCAATTTGTTATGGTAGACGAGGGATTGGCTAATGTAGGCTAAATTGTCTAAGAACTTGATCAAGCTGGTGCCACTCCACCATATGCAGGCATATTAATGGCACAATTGTCTTCCATATATCACGATCTCTTAAGTAATCGACTGGTAAAGATTGAATAATATTGTCATATATGGCTCTCATATAATCTATTCAATGAAATATAAAATGTTAAACATTATTAATTATTAGAACAAATGAAATTTTTTTTTATGGACAACATAACACACCTTATCGGAGTGATAGATATCTAGTCTGCATCAGATTTGGATAAGCTCATGTGAAGATATCTCGTGCACTATCCGTTGATTGATCCATCTACAATAATTTATGTATATAACAAAGTAAATAATTTTTAGTTGTCATGATATTTAATTAATAATACATTGAATAATATTAATAATTGAAAATCATATACCTTCGATCTAATGGTGCGTCTTGCAGTATTTCATTCACTTTCATTGTCGGAGCCAGAAATGGAAATCTCTCTCATGTCCCAAGCTGTAAAATAAATAACGCACCTCAATTTAGGATACATGAGGATATCTATATGTCACGCACAATTCTCTATATAAAAAGCTTAATGTGGCAGCTCCCCAACTATATTAGTTAATGCTTGCAAAATCTTACAAAAATAGAAGATAAATCAAGGATACTCTTCCAGTGCCTTTGCCACACAATAAGGATCCATTAATTATATGCAGAATATGTGCACGAGCATGAGATAGAACATTGTTCATATCAACTCTGTGAGGTAGTACAATAAATTGATCTATGAGTCATCCTAATTTTAGAAGAAAACTTGTAATTGCATCTAGTGGAGGTTTAATTCCTAATAAACGCTCATAAAGATATGACCAATCCCCACTGCTCTATCCAATAATCGGAAGACCATCAATAGATTGACCGGTCAAAATAGCTATATCATGAAGTGTAATTGTGCATTCTCCTTTAGACATATGAAATAAATGTGTTTTTGGTTTCCATCTCTCAACTAGTGCAGTTATTAAATGTCAATCAAGTTGAAAAAAAGATAACTATACTAGTCCATAAAATCCAGTATGTCTTAGCAACTGTTTAATTTGGTCATCTAGCTGACCATCATTACCTATTGCATGTGTAGCTCTACTACTATGTCTATATTAGATCACTTGATTTTTTATTTGAAAAAAAAAAATTAAGTATATAATATGTGTCATTACATGATTTTCAATGTCCTATAAATGATGTTAGAATGAAATGTTTGCTATTTTTATTACCTCATTATTCTAAATTGCTTGAGATCTATGTTGAACTTGTAAATGCAATAATAAACCATCGTATTGTCCATGTAATTGCGTGAGTAAGATGTCATACTTGTGTGGATGTGTATAATATAAGATATATATACCACATATTAATAATGATAAAACTTTTGAAGTAACCATACTTTTAATAATATAACCATACATTTATTGAAATAATAATTAATGACTAATATAATTACATTCAAATTGAAGAACAAAATATTTAGTCTACAAGTACATTTAAGTAAAAATATATTTTAAGTCTAATTTCTAAGACATGTCCTCGGATTGTAACTCATCTAACCACATTTATCACAAAAGGACACATGTTGATCATTTTATATTTTCCAGTCCATCTTATTTTTTTTTTACAAAATGCTTTTGGTTTTCTTTTTTTACGCTTCCAGGATTTGGTACAGTAAGTAGTTCATTTGATGTTGCCTAGTAATCTTTGTGACCGAGTGGTTTAAAAGAAGTTGAACATATATTCATTGTCTTAGACATTGTATGAAATGAAGAAATATATTCAGTATAATCCATCTGATATTTCATACAAGCTGCAATGACAGTTTTTGTATTTCTATTCATAAAAGTAATATCAACTTGAGTTTGAATTATTTCGCCACTCCAATGAATGGTTATAAACGGTATAAAAGACATTGTACTGTTTTTTCATTATTCAAATTGTTGATTTCAACATATATTTTTAGTGAATAGTTTAAACAAACTATTTCAATAATCATAATAATTTTATTTGCAATAATAAAATTAAATAATTACTACTACTACTACAACTACTAAATACTATTTTTACATGACTTTATTATTATTATTATTATTATTATTATTATTATTATTATTATTTCATTTTAATTACTATTAATAGTAAATACTATTTTTACATGACATATTATTATTATTATTTAATTCAATAATCAAAATAAATTTTTAATAATTACTATTTTACTACTATTACTGAATACAATTTCTACATGACTTATTATTACTAATATTATCATTAATATTATTACTATTAATTTTATTTTAAAATTTCATTTTATTTAATTAATTTAATAATAAAAACTAAATAATTACCACAACTACTAAATACTATTTGTACATGACATATTATTATTAATAATATTATTTTAGTCACACTAAAAATCTTACTACAATATATTACAACAAATTAAATATTTAATCACCACAACAATATATTACTTTTATAAAGTTATAAATAACAAAAGATAATAAAAATCATATCAATTTAAAGTCTACAATTAATATTATTACTAATTTTTACTGCTAAAATCATTTTATGTCTCAAACCTTTTTCCAACAATTATAAATAGAAACTAAACTTATTAATATGATATAAAAATAATTATTTGTCAAAACATATAATAATTTTTCAAAAAAAAAATCTACTTTATTGTTATTATTACTACCATCGTTATTATTATTATATAACTATTATTAATCTCATTTTTAATAATATTTTCACTAAAGAAGTTTATCTACTTAATAAAAATTTATCTACTAATACTAAATCACTCTATTAATAATTTTACAACATTATTTATACACATTTAATGCTAATATATTATCTACATATTTTTTTTTCAAAATTTATCTCTCTAAAAATTTAATCTATATAAATTTATCTACTAATATTACCTGATTTTTATTTATTTTACATCATTATTTTTTTAATATTTTCACTAATACTACCTAATTTTACACATATATCAATCATACTTCTTACAATGTGTGTAATTGAAATTAGCAGCAACCGGTTTAACTATGTGAAATCTCTTGTCGACGCTCTTGAAATCTAGCATTACACGTATGCAAAGAAAGACATAAAAGCAGTAGAAGAAGAAAACAAGAAGATATTGACATATTCTAAGAAATAAAGGCCTGATTAAATGATAAAAAATTACCTCATTTTTATTTATTTTAAATTAATATTTTTTAATATTTTCACTAATATATATCATTTTACACTTATATAAATCATACTTCTTATAATATATCGTAAAATGCTACCTATCATTTTTCAAACTAAAAACTTCTAACAACATTTAATACTAATATTTAAAAATAAATAATAAGTTTAAAAAAATAAAAAGTTAGAATATATCTAACCTTGAGCTGAAATGCTTCAGTGAGAGAAAAAAATTGAAAGAGCAAGAAAAACTTGAGCAAGAATAAGAAACCTTGAACCGAAATATTTAAGTGAGAGAAAAAAAAAATTGAAAGAGCAAAGAAAAAGAACTTGAGCAAGAATAAGAGGGGAGTGAGCCTATTTATTTGAAATCTCTTATCATTAAATTGAGTTGTTGAGTGGTTAGTTGACTACAATAATTCACATGTGGGGGGAAAGAAAAGCTGATTAGTATTTGGAGAGTGACGAAAGCTAAGCTGAGTAGAAAGGGCATCCACTACATAGATTGGTGCATGCACGTGTGGAGTGTCACTTGGCGGGTATACGCCACTTGGACTGGCCATTTGGACTAATGCACGCACTCTCCCTCACTTCGACTGTCCTAAAACTACCATAAATATGAAATTGTTACAAAAAGTACCATAAAATGGTAAATACTTTTCCTAACAACCATAAAGTAAGAAATATCTCATAGTATAATGGAAACAAATAAATTGGCCGGACATCTAATATTCTAATTTTTCACATGCTTGGTGATTTTATATGTCCATTAGAAACTCCTATGCATTGTTATTTTTTCGTCCAATATTTCAATTTTTCATTTGGATCTTGAAGTTCATTTCTTACCTTTCAGTTGAGCATTTCTATATCTTAACAAGTTATTTTTATTTCTTGTATTGTTCCATATCTATTTAATGCTTTTCCATTTATTTCTTGTATTGGTTGCTTTGATTGGGGGTTTGATGAACTTTCCATTCTTGCTGTTTGTTGCATAAATTTGAGGCTAATTACACAAATGATACCAAACATTATCATTTTGTTACAATTTGGTACCATCTTTTAATTGTTACAAATTGCTACCAAATCTTTCATGAATATTGCAATTTGGTATCAATCTTCAATTTTTCCGGCACTAGAAATATAACATGACATGCTATGTCACGTCACTCTATTATTTACATCAGATTCATTCCCTCATAAAAACACATTCAAAACGGCGAAGTTTCAAAAAATTAAAGAAAAATAAAATTCCTACAATGCTATTTATTTTTCTTTAATCTTTAGAAACGTGACCGTTTTGGATGTGTTTTTATGAGAGAATAAATATAACATGGATAATAGAGTAACATGACATGTCGTGTTATCTTTCCGTTGCCGAAAATTGAGAATTGGTATGAAATGTTTGATACCAATTTGTAACTATTAAAATATTTGGTATCAAATTGTAACAAAGTGATAAGATTTAGTATCATTTGTGCAATTAACCCCATAAATTTGCTTGCTTATACATTCTCAAAATTGTGTATGCAAAAATGGGACTGAGAGGACCACCGTCATCGATCTAGAATATAGAAAGGAACCATTGGTGGAAAGAACTTATTGGGATTTGTATTTTTTAAGGTTATATGATAGATTTTATATTTTTATTGTTATAAATAAATTTATTGTACTATAAATTTGTGTTTGTTATATAATACTTATGATTGATTATTTTTAATTAATATTAAAAATAATATATATAGTAATTAAATGAAAAATAAATATTATTAAATAAAAAATATAAATTAGGAGTAAAAAATATATGTGGTTGCTAAAAACTATTACAAAAAATTTATTTTTTAATATGAATATTGTGGTAAAAATGACCCATTGGAGACCACAATTTTGTGCTTGCTACTTTTAGCAAACATGGTTTTGTGGTCACAAATGTGGTCTCCAACTGTTTTTTGGTCTTCCTTTTAATGTTTTTAGCGACCACATTTTGTGGGCGCTGATAATGTCCACTACATCGTGGATGCTGTTAGTGACCACAATTTGTGGTTGCTGATAGCATCCACTTCTAAAAATGCGGTCACAAACTGGATCTGGAACCAACATTTCTACTACCACATTCTGTGGTAGCTATTTTTTAATTTTTTTTTATAGTGGGGGGTTATTTTCTAAAATAGCTACCTCTTTTATATTATTTATAGAGAAAATTTCATGGTTTACCGAAATTTTTATTTTTTTTTATTTTTATCTCTAGTTTTTTGTTTTTTTATTTGCACCGAAAAATATTTCATTTTTACCGATTTTTTTAATTTTCGTTTTTAGAGAGAGAAAGAGTGGTTGTAGATTGCAATTTTTGAGAAGATTTTGTTTAATGGCGACGATGAAGAAGAAATTTGCTTGATTTGCTTAGAGACAATAGAGAAAGGAGATTTGTGTGTGACGCTTCCATTTTGTAGAAAATATTTATTATTATCGTTACATTTGATT
This sequence comes from Balakata baccata, assembly GCA_949630135.1. Taxonomy (NCBI): domain Eukaryota; kingdom Viridiplantae; phylum Streptophyta; class Magnoliopsida; order Malpighiales; family Euphorbiaceae; genus Balakata; species Balakata baccata. Next base: position 36,807 of record CATIWF010058011.1, on the reverse strand, counting down.
ATGACTTCCTAAACATAGTCATTAATCATTGTGTCATCTTCATGTTTGGGATCATTAGAATTTAGGTTATTGTATGTATTTGTTTATTAATTATCAATTATCTTTTATCCTTCAAAGATATACCTAAGGTATACCAGAATTTGTAGCCTTTGTTCACAATTGTTTTAGATGGAAAGTATCCCCGAGGTATGACCAAGGTATGACCAAGGTATATTGGACTTTACAGAATATTGTTCTAAGTATTTTATACTGAAGGTATCTCTAAGATATACCTAAGGTATGCCCAAGGCATACCAGGCTTTATAGCCTTTGTTTACAACTATTTTAGGACACAGGTATCTCTAAGATATACTTAATGTATGCCCAAAGTATACTAGACTTTATAACTTTTGTTCACAACTATTTTAGGCCGAAGGTATCCCCAAGATATACCCAACGTATGCCTAAAGTATACCGGACTTTATAGCCTTTGTTCACAATTGTTTTAGGCTGAATGTATTCCCATGATATACCCAAGGTATGCCTAAGATATACCGAAATTTAAAGTTTTTGTTTACAACTGTTTTATGCCGAAGGTATCCTCGAGATACAATCAAAGTATACAAGAGGTGCATGTGTAATTGTAGAAAGTAATTTTAGGTATAATTCAAAAAAACATTGAGAGCATGTAAAGTTGTAATTATTTCCATTTTTTTGGTATTTATAAAAAATCTCCTTATTTATATTGGATATTGGGCTGAGTCAAGCCCACATGTACGGCTCAAAACCACAAAAACTCAACAGTAACATAAAGAACATATGAAGTCCTCTCTTTCTTCTTCTTATTATCTTTTCAAATAAAAAAAGGTGGAAGTTGGTTTTTGCTGTTTCATATTCTTATTAGAGATTGATGAATGAGAAGTGAGGACTGCGATTTCGGCCTATGTTTTAGCAAGTTGGTTTTCTTGAATGTGTATTTGTTCATATAGTTGAGTGATTATTTCAACGCAGCCATAGTTAGGATCTTTGATTCTATATTGTGCTTCATAATACAAAGATTCTGCTACTATTCTTCTTAGTTGAGTTAGGAGTTGCTAAATTATACATCAAAAATAAAAACCCAAAAATCATATTATATATGCAATAAGAATTAGAAAATGTTTTATAAATTGTAAATTGAATATTGGTTGATAGGGGGCATTACTTGAAGCATTTTCCCACATAGCTGACTCTATAAATTTTCTGAATAGAAGCAAATTTTTTAGGATCATTGGAAGGAAAATAGAATCAATTTTATCTAGTCACTCAATTTTGCTTTTATTGCAATAAAATCACAAAAAAAAAAATTTCGTCCTAAAAAAATCATCTAACTATATTTTTGTTTCACTAAAGTCATTTCAGGTAATGTTTGGTGACACGTCAGCTGTCATTTCAGCCTTGTTAACTATTCTAGCCACTGAGTAAACCTCGTTTACTTAACTCCATCATACCCTTTCACTCATATGCCCAAATCGCATATGCCACATTTGAGTAGACACAACATTTGAATCAATTGAGGATGATACATCTGCACTACCAACTATAGTGTTTCCGTAAAGATGATAAAGGCCTCTAACTATCTTTCATTTGATCATGACAAGCACACCCCTTGATACCTTCAAGAATCCACCTTCAGCTGAAAACCTATAGCTGTGAGAATCTAGAAGACTCAAAGAAATAAGGTTTTTCTTCTATTCTAGAACATGTCAAACTTCTAATTTTCTAACTACTCCATCATGCGTCGTGACTCTGATAGTTCTCACACCAACAATAGTAAATGCCTTATTGTTTCCTAAGAAAACTGATCCTCCATATATTTCTTTATAAATGGAAAAATAGTTTTTATTAGGAGACATGTGAAAAGTGCACCATGAATCAAGAATCCACTCATCACTTGAGTTACTAATTGATACCGCCAGAACATTTTCAGCATTATCAGAATCTCCCTCTTCACTACCAATATTTGATGTATTAGAGGATTCTTGAATTATGTTCTTCCCCTTATTCTTGCACTTTGGACAATCCTTTTTCATCTGTCCAATCTCGTGACATTAGTAACATTTTATCTTCTTAGACTTGGATTTTGATCTAGTCCTGCCTTTGCTGTCTTCCCTTTTTCTTTTGTTCTACCTCTTACAATCAAGCCTTCAGCCCGATCCTTGCCATGATTTTTGGATAGTCGTAACTCACTGGAGTTTAAAGCCTCTTTGACATCTTCCAATGAGAGACTTTCTCTCCCATACATCACATTATCGATGAAATGATCATAGAAGGGAGGTAACAAGCACAAAAGAATAATGGTTTGGTTTTCATCTTCAATCTTCTTATTAATATTCCTTAGATCTAGAATGATTATGTTGAATTCATCTAGATAACTTTGAACGGACAAGCCTTCTTTCATGTGGAGAGTATATAACCGTTGCTTTAGGTACAAGTAGTTAGTTAGAGATTTAGTCATGTACAGAGATTTCCATTTGAGCCATAACTTGGTAGCTATAGTCTCATCTGCAACTTCTTTTAAAACCTCATTAGGCAGACTTAATTGGATTATACTATGTCCCTGCTCTAAAAGGTCATCTACATCTTCTTTTGACATCATCTGTGGTAGCTTTTCCCTTTCTTTTAGTGCCTTGAGCAATCCTTATAGAACTAACAAGGCCCGCTTTTCAATTCCCCAAAAATTAAAATCATTTCTACCATTGAATTTTTCTACCTCATATTTTGTTATCGATGTTGCCATCGTGAAATCCTAATCAATTAAAATCTAGGCTCTGACACTAATTTGTCATGTCACACTCCCAAAAAATAATTAATTTGAAAGTAGAAAAATAAAATAGCAAAAATAAATAGCTCAAAAGATGGAAGAAAATTTAACGTAGTTTGACTTTTGTGTCTACATCCACAAATAAGATGATAGAAAAAAATTTACTAAGAAAAATTGGATAATTGCAAAATCACTTTAAATTGGTCTCTCATTACACTCAAATCTCACCACACCACTCAACAAACCTGCACCACTTCATTAAACCTTACACTTGCTTTGCACTTCACTCGATTTGCTTGCTCCGCACAATTGAGTATTTATAGATGAATAAAACGTGGCTTCCAAGTAAAATGAGTGGCCTTTAAGCTAGTTGTCTGTAGTAAGTTCAAAGCCATATATATATATATATTATGTTTGGTTTCCAACTTTTAATTTATTGTTTCACTTTCTAGGGGGTCTTCAATTTGCTGTGAGCCTAATTGAATGTATACTTGGTTAATTGGTAGCTGAATAAACATAGTAAAACTTAAACAAATTGAAATATGCATAATTTGGACCACCAACTAGGGTTTGGCATTATGGGCAATGTGACCTTTGGAGATTAACTAGTTTATAACTTTTCATATACTTGCCCAATTTCTATAATTTTTATTTCTAATAAAATCTAACATTAAATCTATAACATATCAAAATTTCAGGGTAATTAGAGCATTGTGTAATTTTTGTGTTTTTGGTATTGACCATTTTTGCGGTTTCTGTTATTACAATCAGTCTAGCGGCAGAAACCGAGTGGGGTATATCAAGGTGAAAGGACAATTGCACGAGTATTTGTTTAGAAAAGGTTTATAGTCAAACCACTGACCTTCCAGTCAATTGAGAGTCATGATGCATTGCTATATACCTTTCATGATCTGCTCAAGATCAAGTGTTGATTTAAGTGGCTAACATAATCGAGAACCTAATAGGTCACACGCAAAGAGGGAATGAAAGAAATGTGAAATGGATTTTAGATGTGATCCAAAATATGAGAGAAATAAGTATGTGAAAGAGTTTTGCATTTTGGGGCAAAACTGCTCATCGTGGGTGTGACTGAAGTATGAAAGCTTTTGTTTATCGCGGGCATGATGCCTATTGCGTGTTTGATGAACATGTCGCATGCGATGAGGGGCTTGACAACTTTTGCACTACCAAGCCCTAAAGCTCGTCGTGAGCGCAATGCCCATCTCGTGTGCGATGACTTACGAATCAACAGTATCCTATTCTGAATAGGAACTTAAACATAGGTTTTTAACTCGTCATCTCTAATTTGGATTAGAGAGAGCATATAAATAGACCTTTTAAGGGTCTAAATAATGCTACCTCCACAAAGAAATTAAGAGTTAATTTCTTCTTCTTCTCTCTCAAAAATTATTCACCATTACTAGCACTTTGGTATTTAATCACCCCATTGCCTTTGAGGTTTTTCCTTTCACTCCTTCACGTAGATCACTGTTAGAGCAACCATAAGCTTTGGATTGTTGTGGTTTATTACCACTCAATTCAAAGGAAAGCTCACAACCTTAAAGATCAAGACTCAAACAAAGAAGTAATCATTTTCAAACCTTAGATAGTTTAATCAGTTTTGATTGCATAAGGTGATCTCAATGTTTTGGGTTTTAAAATTTTTAATTTTTCCACTTCTTTCCTTGTATGAGATATGTGTTAAAACCCAACAGTTATTTTGTAGATACATAAGCCTAGTTAGTTACTGACCAATGTGATTAGTTCACACCAAACATTGTGGGATACATCAAATTAGGAAATTCTCAGAAGTTGTTTCTTCAAATGGAATTCTAGTAAGGATGCTTCCAAATTTTACAATTTTATTCTAGATTAACGCACAAAATTTCTTATTTATAAAATAGTTGAACATTTATTTTTTTGTTTTTGTTGAAAAAATTGTAGATAAATGAGTAATGGAATATTCAGAAAGTCCATTGCACAAGGTGGTCACTGGGCACCGGAGAAGAAAGGCTAGGATATCCCATACTGATCAATGCTTAGTGATAGAAAAATCTTAATCATGAAAAATAATTCCGTTTACGGGAATCGAACCCGGATCTCATGGTGAAAGCCAAATATTCTAACCACTGGATGACAACGGAGATAACTAATAAACTGCCCACAAGAGTTGCAGAAATATAAGTTTTATTTTTCTTAATAATTCATGCAGGTGAAACAACCAGTCATCTCATCGTACGATGTCGTTTTCGTAAATGAAACAAAATTTTTCCATTTTTTTCTTTTTGGCTAGAAAAAACAATTATCCGCTGTATAAACTAATCTCTATATTAAAAAAAACACTAATCTCTATATTTGAAAGGCTTTAACCTGGGGTAGAGTTTGACTTTGAGTTTAGGGGAGGTGAAATATATGCAATAAAAATTCTCGATTAAAAAAATATAAATAAAGCAAGATCATCTTTAACTACTATACAATAAGTTCTACAAAAAAAAAAAAAAAAAGAGAACATTAACAAATTAGCAAATAAAATTATCTAATTCAGAGTACTACTTTGCATTTTCTCAAGGCTTTGAAATCATCAATGATAGAGTTTGAATCAATAGTTTGAGCAATTTTCCTTTCAATATGAACCGCTACAATATCTTTAAAATATTAATCTTCCATTTTGTTATGTAGTCTTGTCTTTACCAGTTTTATTGCTGAAAATATTTGTTTTGTAGTAATTGTGAAAACTAGAAGAGTGAAAATAAGATAAATCAGTATATCAAGTAGAAAATAGACCTCTGATTTTCTTGTTTCCATCGATGCTCTATAAAATTTAGATAAAGTACAAAGATTTTTCATCATTGAATGATGAGGAGTATCAAGAATAAAATGTTGAAGCTAAAATTTCAAAATAATTTTCTCTTGTTCAATGAAATCTAGAGAATAATATTTCTCCACAAGCTTGCAAATGTCATTAACATTGAATGCTTTATAAACATCACGCTAAGAGTTAAAAGCTCTATTACTTCCTCACTGAATCTGTTGTTCAATTCTTGCAATTGTTTATCTATTGTAACAAGAAATATTTCCACCCTATAATAAATGCTTCAATGTCATTTGATTTTGTTAGTGACTTGTACCACCTAGATGGGCTATATAGGAAGCATTTAAATAAGGAAAATCAATATCATGCTATTGGCATAAAAGTTTCATCTGTTTAAATAAGACTACCACAACCATCTTCTCTAAATTTCTGAATAAGTGTTTTTTACTTCTAACCAGTTGCATAGCATTAACAAATGTCTTGAGATTTTTGTTGCAAAGCTTGACAAAGAACATATGTGATATAAAATTAAAACTTTTGTCACTAAATATTGTTATTTATTTAATTGAATCTAATTGTTTTATTATAGTAGAATTAAATATTAAAAATACAGAAAATTTATTATGATAATTTTTAATTATACTATATATGTAAAGAATTCTCAAAATTTTGGGAGGACAAATGTTAAAATTACATGAAAAATATTTATCATAATTTTTAATTATACTATATATATAAAGAAGTCTCAAATGCCCTTATGAAGCTCTGTCCCTAGCTTTAACCATATAGGGCATTTCAATTTTTCCATTTTTCTCATATTATCCCCTTAATAGGTTTTTGGTTGTGTTTGCTCTCTAAACGATGTCTTTGGACTATATTATCATCTTAAAATTTCGAACGTTGTTGATTTGGTAGCCAAAGTTATATTAAATGAAATTATTGGTATATCAATATATTGTGGCTAATTATGTCATTTTTCAAATTTTAGAAGAGAATGATAAACATTTAAGGGGCAAAGATAACCAAAAACCAATCAAGGCCGAAATATGAGAAAAATGGACAAATTGAAGGGGTACATATATTTTATGCTGAAAGTGAAAACAGGAAAATTTACAAACTAGTCTCAATACTTGTTTATCCCTTGGTAAGAATTCTAAGGTTTAAAATTATTTTTTTCTCTAAATAGATAAAATCAATCGATCAATTAATTTTGTCTTGGGAAAGAAAAAAAATCAATTAATTATCAAAGAAATAATCAGCTTATACAATATGATTTCTCTGCCCATGAATTCAGGTTTCCTTTCATTTTCATCAACTTTCATCATCATCCTCTTCTTTTACTCGGCAATAGGCAGGATAAATTTTAACCAACGATCTTCTAAACCTTCCTCCAAGACCCAGAAAGCTGCCCATCATAGGTGACATGCACCAATTTATTGGCTATTTGCTTCATCGCAAATTAAAGGACATGCCCAAGAAACATGGACCAGTTATGCAGCTTCTATTCAGAAAAATTCCAATGTTGTAATTTCTTCAATAGAAGCTGCTAAAGAAGTAATGAAGACACACAACATCCTCCTTGCTCAAAGGCCAACTAATCTTGCTGCAGACATCATTTTCTATTAGAGTTCGAAAAATTTGTATATTAGAACTTCTCTGCACGAAACAAGTGCAGTTGTTTCGATCAGTCATGGAAGAAGAGGCATCAAATCTCACATGTCCATTTCTTCCTTTTGCAGGCAAGATATTGTTTTCTTTGACATGTTCTATCGTTTCTAGAGCTACCTTTAGCAAGAATTCTGGTGACTAGAAAGCTTTCACACCAATTGCAGAGGAAGTTTTAAATTTGATGGCAGGATTATGTATAGCTGAGTTGTTTCATTCTATTAAATTTCTACCTTTAATAACTGGTTATCGGTCTAGACTCAAGAAATTGCATGAAGAAATTGATATGGTGCTTAAGAATATAATCAATGAACATAGAATTTGCAGGGCTACACAAAATCATAATAATGATGACAGGTAATCTGATCCGCGCATTGTTGAATCTTCAAGAGAATGGAACCCTTGAATTTCCCTAAACGACTGACAATATCAAAGGAGTTATCTGTTAGAAAGCTAAATCAAATTTACAAGTCATTAATATTGAAGTTGAAAAGTTCTTTTTGTTTATGTATTGTGATTATGTCTAGGTTCAATTAGTATACATTAAATTAATTTCAAACTTAGAATAACTCGAAGTTACTTAGAATTTTTAAACATCTTTAGATAAGATTTTATTAATTACTAGTTTATCTCCAGAATTTTCTATGTATTTAAATACCTTTCATGTATTAAGCATTTGCAACCAAGTAATCAAGTAAATAAGAAAAAGTTAGTGAAAATATTTCAAGTAAAGAGTTATTTTATCTCCTTCTCAGCTTCAACAAAGTATTTTCTCCTCATCCCATCCAACAAATTGGTATTAGAGCCAAAGGCTTAAAAAAATCCATGGCAACTTCCAATAGTAATCCAATTTCATTTGTGCCCAAGTTCAATGGTGATAAATATGATCATTGGCGTTGCTTAATGAAATTATGTCTTGAATCTCAAGACTTATGGAATGTTGTAGAACATAGAGTGGAGCAACCAGAAAATGAAAATCAGTTGTCAGAAGCACAAAGGAATGCTTTGAAGAAGGAGAAACAAAGGCTCTCTTTCAAATTTATCAAGCCATTGAAATTCTAGTCTATAAAAGGATTGGTAAGGCAAAAAGTTCCAAGGAAGCTTGAAAAATGCTCGAGGCCACATATTCTAGTAAGATCAAGTGAAAAAGGTTTGCTTGCAAGCATTAAGGGTAGAATTTGAAAAGGTGGACATGAGAGACAATGAAGAGATTTCAGAATATTTTGCAAAAGTGAATTCTCTTGTGATCCAGATGGCCTCTAATGGGGAAATCTTAGAAACTTAAAAAGTTATAGAGAAAATTCTACGAAACTTGCTAAGCAAATTCAATCATATTGTGGTTGCAATAGAAGAATCAAAAGACCTCTCATCTTTACATGTGGAAAGTCTACAGGGAAGCTTGGAGGCTTATGAATTTCATTAATCAAAGAAATCCTCACATTATTTCTTCTTCTAATAAGCAAGCATTAAAGTCCCATATTGCAAATGCTTGAGGTAGTAATTTCAACTCCTCATATGGAAAAGGTCATAAAAAAGGAAAAGGATGGAGAAATAACTCCATGGATAAAGTAAAGATTAAGCACCAGAGGAAGAAGATTAGAGGGCAAATTCATTTGAATCTCAACATGTAAGATCTCAAGGTAGAAAAGGATATGTTGAATATTTTCATTGTCACAAACCTGGGCATACAATTAATGAATGCAAGATTAAAAATCCAAAGCTAATGAAGTGCAAAGAAACAAGTTATGTGGATGAAGAAAATTCTGATAACTCAAGAGAAACTATATTGTTTACTTTTGATTAAAATGTTGATGATATCTGGTATTTAGACAGTGGTACTAGCAGACATATAACTGGAAACAAGAATTTCTTTTCAAATCTAGTTCAAGCTAACCATGGCTAGGTGACAATTTATGATGCTAATTCCTACAAAATTCAAGGCAATGGAGAAATCTCGTTCAAGACTATTAACCTTAAGTTGATTGATCTCTCTTTTAATCTTAACAATCAAATTAAATTTTACTAATGTATTTGTTTAGTGTTGTTTTAATAGTGCTTTAAGTTTTAAGTCAATTGGAATTGGTTTGCTATATGAACAACTAAGTCAAAGGTTGAAAACATGTAAGTCCCACCCAGGACATAAGGTTCCCACCTAGGAACAAGACCTCACATCCGGGACAAATGGTCTTTGAGATCTAGTAGCCAATCATGCCTGGGACAATGGAGTATCAAGACCAGGACAAATGCAATCTTGCCTAAGATAACAAGAGACACGATTGGGAGATTTGAAAAATATGACCATTGGAAGGCGCCTCAACCAGAAAATGGTACATCATCATCAAAAGTCAAAATGACTAGTTTGACTATACTACTATCCTAACCGGGATACATGTCATGACCGGGATGAGTCTGATTCTCAAAAGTCAAAGCTATATATCAAACTTTCCAAGGAAATGTCTCGCCCAAGATAGACCTCTTGCGACCAGGATATTTGAATAGGAATTAGCCGTTAGAGCTATCAAGCAATCTTTAGATGCCATATGTACTCTCCCAACCGAGAACACCTATATCCCAAACAGGACACTGCCTTTTCAAATAGCATTTAATGCACTTGTAAGAGAACATTATGGAGAGTTTTGGTACTAATTTGCTACGGCTAATTGGTTAATAATCAGTATAAATATCATATCAAAATGCCATTTATGATAACCAACTACTTTTTAAGTGCCAAAACTCTTGAAATTTAATTTCTCAATCTTTCAATCATTTATTTCTTGTAAGGATTCAAGTGTTAGCCTTAAACACTTGGGTAATTTTTTATTTAGGGGGTGTGTGAGCCAAAATACAAGAAATTAGTTGTTAATTAGCTCTAGCAAAGATCAACAAATGGCTAATGAAGGATTCCAAAACCTTAACCATTCTTTGATGGATCCAATTATGCATTATGGAAAGAATGAAGAGCTATTTAGATAGCGAAGTAATCGACATATGGGATAAAGTTTGCAAGGAGTGGACAACCCCATCAAAGAAAAATGCCTAAGGCGGAGAGGCAATCCTTCCAAGGGATGAGTTGGTAGAGTCACACAAGGAAAATGGAAAAGAAGAAAGCCATGACAATTCTCTTAAGCTCTCTTTCTCTTGAAGAGTGTGAGAGAGTTCAACATTATCTAACCGCCCACAGCATGTTGAAGACTTTGCAGAACTACCATAAAGGCACCAAGCAAGTCCATTAAAAAAAGATTCAACTCCTCATAAATGAAAATGAGCTCTTGAAGATGAAGCCTAATGAGTCCATTACTGACATGACCAATTGCATCCTTATTGTTATAAAAGTCATAAAAGCCTTGAAGATGTCAACAACAAGATCATAAGGTATCTTCCTATGAGTGACTATGGTTCAAGAGTGGCGGGTATCGAAGAAGCCAATGAAGACATGAGCACTATACCTACTAACATGCTTATTGGTAGGCTTTTAACTCATGAGATGGTTCTTTCTAGGGACAAGGAGCTTGAAGTGGAAAGGGAGAAAGAGAAGCCTCTTGCACTCAAGGCAACTACCACCTCCTCCAAGAATTAAGACTTGGACCTTATTAGTGATGATGAGGTAAGTGAAGAAGACGATGAGGAGATAGCAATGTTATCTATGAAAATGAAGAAGATAATAGTCAACAAGTATATGAGTATCAAGAATTACATGCAAAGAGCTTCAAATTTCAAAGGTTCATCATCTAACTTCAACAAAAACAAGGAGGAGATGAAGTGCTATGAATTTGGGAAGAAAGGGAACATCAAATCCAAATGTCCTAAGCTCAAGAAGTACAAAGGCAAGTCTTACAAGGATAGTGGAGACAAATCCACAAAGCTACATGAGATGATTCTACATTAAGTGATGATGAGGGGAGCCAAAGAGATGTAGTAAACTTGTTATGGCTTTAGAGGACAACTCTATTGAGGTAACTTATAACTCTTACTCATGATTTACATTCTTGTAATGATGATGATGGTGATCTCATTGAGGTCATAAGATTAGAAGTAGAGAGATATAAAAAGAAAGTGGATTTTCACAAAAGAAAAGTTGTGGAAGAGCTAAAAACTTCTAATGCTTCTCTTAAGAAGTCATTGGATAAGTTTTCATGTAGACCTTTAACCGATTCTTTACAAAAAGAAAATAATGCTTTGAAAAATGAGGTTGAGGAGTTAAGACTCTTTATTTCAAAACTTCACAAAGGGAAGAAAAATTTGGATACCCTTATTGTATCCTAAAGACATCCCTTAATGAGATATGGCTTAGACTTTAATGGAGCTTTATCTTTATCTATACCTAGAACTATATTTATCAAAGCTTCTACACCATAAACCTTTTCTTTTGAGGTAGTTGCCTATAAAGAAAAGAACATATCACATATTAAAGCCCTTACTCAATGAAAAAGTAGTAAAGGCTCATTTGGCTTAATAGGAAAACCTCAAAAAGTCAATCATGCCTTTTTGTATAAAAGGCATGCACCTAGGAAAGCACATACCATACATGAGTGTTTATGTTGTTGTACTTCGTATGCCTCTAATAAGAAGGTTATAATGCCAAAACACTAAGTGGGATGGCAAGAGTCTTTTAAGACCAAGCAATGCCTTTATTGCACGGAATTTGGCCATATTAACATTCATTGTTTGATTAGAAATTCCTATTGGGATTCTTCTAAGACTAACCCCTAATGACTCAAGTTTGTTTGGGTACCTAAAAACCAAATTTGAATTATTGTTTTGTACATATGCCATAAATCACAAGTAAGGAAAATGTGTGGCTATTGGATAGTGGATCTTCAAGGCATATGATCGATAACTTGAGCCTCTCTATAAGTATCAAATGTGTAGATGAAGGTAAGGTTGCCTTTGGAAACAATGCTAAGGGTAACGTAATTAGCATTAGTTCCATAGGACTTAAAGGAATTTCAATTATGGATGATGTTATGCAAGTTGATGGGTTGAAACACAACCTTCTAAGTATGAGTCAATTATGTGATAAAGAAAACCGAGTCATTTTTAGCTCTAGTGGATGTCTAATGAGATATTTAAAAGAGAAAGAGATGACAATACTTGCATAATTGACTTACATAAGTTGACTAATGTTTCCTCTAGTTGTCTTTTGTCTATTAATGAAGAATCTTGGCTATGAGATAAAAGGCTTTGACATGCAATGATGAATTTAATTCAAAGCCTTAGTAAGAATGAGCTAGTAGATAGGCTCCTAAATGTTAGATATATGAAAGACAAGACTTGTGGGCCATATCAAAAGGGGAAGCAACACAAATCAGCTTTCATGCTCAAAAACATTGTAAGTACTTCTAGACCTCTATAACTCTTGCATCTTAATTTGTTTGGTCCTGATAGAGTTCCTAGTTTGGGCGGTAAACATTATGCATTTGTCATTGTTGATGACTACTCTAGGTTCACTTGGGTAATTTTCTTAGTTCATAAAAGTGATGCTTTTGAAAATTTCAAGCACTTTGCCAAGAGAGTCCAAAATGAAAAAGGATATTTTATCTCTAAGATTAGAAGTGACCATGCAAAAAGTTTGAAAATGAACTTTTTAAATGGTATTTCATATGATTTTTCCACACCAAGAACTCCTCAACAAAATAAGGTAGTTGAATTAGTAGAGATGACTAGAACAATGTTTAATGAGTATGGTATACCAACCTACTTTTGGGTGGAAGCTACTAATACCACTTGTTATATTTCAAACCGTGTTTCCAAAAGAAATCTTTTAAACAAGACCACTTATGAGCTATGGAATGGTGGAAAATCCAAAATTTCATACCTTAGAGTATTTGGTTGCAATTGTTTATATTGAACACCAAAGATAACCTTAGAAAATTTGCCTCAAAATTGGATGAAGACATATTTCTTGGCCATTCAACTTCTAGCAAAGCTTATACTTTAATAAAAGAACTTCAGTTGTAAAAAAGTTTATGCATGTTAATTTTAATAAAACTTGTAGACTTGATCTTGGCAAAGATATTCATTTGGATGATGTTGTGGGTACCATGGAGAACCTCAATCTTGATTAAGAGGAAAATAGAGAATCATCAAGAAAGGATGATCATGATGAGGAACATGAGGAGCAACATGAAGAGGAAGATCAACCTCAAGCCCAAGAGCAAGGAACCAATAAGCTACCAAGGGAGTGGACGTATGTATGAAATTACCCAAAGAGCCAAATCATTGGTGGCCCTACAAAAAGGTGTAAGTACTTGTTCTAAGCTTCTTGATACTAATCTTGCTTTTATCTTTCAAATTGAACCAAAGTCCAATGATGAGGCTTTAGGTGATAAGAGTTGGGTGATTGCAATGCAAGATGAACTCAACCAATTTGAGAGAAACAAGGTTTAGACTTTGGTTCCAAGACCTAAGGACTACCTAATTATTAGTAGTAAGTGGGTCTATAGGAACAAGTTAGATGAGGAAGGAAACATAACTAGAAACAAAGCTAGATTGGTTACTAAAGGGTATAACCAATAGGAAGGCATTGATTATAATGAAACTTTTGATCCCGTAGCAAGATTAGGAGCAATTCGTATTTTGTTAGCATATGCATGCCACATGAAATTCAAATTTTTTCAAATGGATGTTAAAAGTGTATTTTTGAATAGTTTTATAATGAAGGAAGTTTATGTTGAACAATCTCCCAGTTTTAAAGATCAGGTTTTTCCAAACCATATCTATAAGCTCACTAAGGTCTTGTATGGATTGAAGCAAGCTCTTAGAGCTTGGTATGAAAGACTTAGTGCATTTCTTCTAGAGAATGGGTTTCCAAAAGACATGTTGATAAAACTCTTTTTAATAAAAAACATGAGTATGACACTCTTAATGTTCAAATTTATGTTTGATGACATTATCTTTTGGTCTACATATGAAAATCTTTGCCAAGATTTTGCTAAGTGTATGACTAGAGAATTTTAGATGAGTATGAAGGGAGAGCTTAAATTTTTTCCTTGGTCTTAAAATCAAGCAAAGAAAGGAAGACATCTTCATCAACCAATCCAAGTACACAAAAGAGTTATTCAAGAAGTTTGGAATGGATAGAAGTAAGAATGCTAAGACACCAATGAGCATATCAACAAAATTGGATAAGGATGAAAAGGATAAAACTATTAATGAAAAGCTTTATAGAGGTATGTTTGGTTCACTTTTTTATTTAACCACTTCTAGACCCGAGTTTATGTATATTATATGCTTGTGTGCTAGATTTCAATCATGTCTTAAGGAATCACATTTGCATGCAGTGAAAAGGATTTTAAAGTATCTTCATGGTACTATGCATTTAGTTTTATGGTATCCTAGAAATTCATCATTTCATATCATTAGTTTTCTGAATGCTGATTATGTCGGTAGCCTATTGGATAGAGAAAACACCTCATAAACTTATCACTTTATTGGTGAATGTTTGGTTTCTTGGTTTAGCAAGTAACAAGTTTTAGTTACCTTATCCACCACTGAAGTAGAATATATGGCGGCAGATTATTGTTGCACCCAAGTTCTTTGGATGAGACAACAACTCAAGGACTATAGTCATGTGTTTGATCACATTCCCATCAAATGTGACAACATTAGTGTAATAAATCTTTCTAAAAATCTCATTCAACATTCTAGGAGTAACCATATTGACATAAGACATCATTTTTTAAGAGATCATGTCCAAAATAGTGATGTTGTGTTAGAATTTATTAACACTAACAACCAATTAACAAATATTTTTACCAAGTCTCTCAATGATAAAATGTTTTGTTTTATAAAAAAAGAGTTTGGTATGCTTAATGGGAGCACATTGCTTTAAAATGTTTTTAAGTCATCTCCTTATATGTTTGTGCATTATGATATGATTTACGTGCTCTTATTTGATCGATATGACTGCTATGAATTTATTTGCTTTATATGTGATTATATGCAAAGTTTTGAACATTTGTGTTCTTAAAGTTCAATTTGATGAACTTCAAGGTTCAAATGGTAAAAAACATTCATGATTGATCATTTATGTTGTGCCACAATAGGAGCTTAAGTTTATTTTCTAATTTGTCTTTTTATTTTCCTTTGTGCATGTAGTTCCCGCTCAAGAAGCTAACTTCCCGCTCGGTAAACTTCTATCCGTGACATTTAAATATTTTCCTAATTATTGCAATTCTTCACAGTATCCCACTTGGGATACCCTCTATTATGGTCGAGACATGGTTCAAAAATTCATTTTTTGACCTTTATATATATCTCGTTCGGGATAACCTGTGTCCCAATCAAGACATGACTGCTAATAACTTTTTTAAAACTGCCAATAATTGTTTTAAATCGTTTCAGTCATAACTCCTCATTACTCACCCAAGACAACTATATTCTTCCCTCTTAGCCTATAAATACCCTTATTCCTCCTATTTTTCATTCATATTGCATTCCATTCTCTCTCTCTTGCTTTACCTCTATAGAATTTTCTCTCTCACAAACTTCATCCTCCTTTTTCAACTTTTCAATAGCACCTAAGAGTGGAACCTCTAAGACTCATGCCCTTAGGGGCAAAGGTATTACTCCTCCTCTACCCTTTGCCTTATACGAAGAAATCTATGAAGCTTTCTCTAAAGATGAGAATATAACTTCAATTGCCTATCTAAGAGAAAATTTATCCCTAACAAGGTTTTTGACTTAGATGATATGGTCGAAATTCACTTGAAGGCTGATATTTTCATTGTTCCTAAAGAAGCAAGTGCACCCTTGAAGTCATTGACAATCCAAAACACCATTTAGGCTACAATAGCATTCATTTTCAGATGTTCGGAAACAACAAGAGATGATAAAGAATGAGTTCACTACCATCTTCAACTTCAAAATCATAAGTATGTTGAACGATGATGAGATGCACCTCTCCTATTATGTTTTTTGGAAGTTGAATTCCTTAGAAAACCATCTTGATAAGTTTTCTAATTGCAAACATATCAAGTCTCCTCTTCACTTCCTTCTCCATCATATAATCACCTCCACCATTTGTGCAAGAACCAAAAGCAATGAAAAGGTCAATCTTGATGATCTAATCTACCTTTATGTTATGATCCATCACAAGCCCCCTGAAATAGTCCCCTTTCTTCTTGAAAAATTTCAATGCATCATTAACAACACCAAAAGTACCATCTCTCTTAATTCCCAAATCACTCTTATAGCCAAACACCTTAGCTTATTAACTCTAGAGCACACCTCTCTTCTTACCTCTTGTTTCTCAAAATATGACAACCTCTTTGATCTTTAATACCTTCTCAATTGCAAAGCCTTCATTAGGCCAAATAAGGGAGTTGATGAGTTTGTGTATGCCTATGGTGAACATAGAGCCTAAATTATTGCTCCAAAGATGTCGAAGAAAAGGGCAAGGATATATCTTCGTGAATAAGGCCCTAGTACAAAAGAAGAGCCAACCTAAGAAGCCCTAAATAAACCTTGCGATCCTTCTACTCTTACCTTGTAAGATCTTTATTCCTTACAAATGAGGACCTTTGACATGATGAAGCACCTCTATTTGGACATCCAAGTCATGCAAAGTCACATGGGTATGCAAGTATGTCCTACTTCATTTTAGGAGGAAGCACCAAGTGAGGGGGAGAATGAGGAGGAGATGAGAGATGATGATCAAACCTAAACCTTTCTTTCTTAGCTTTTTGTTTCTTTGTTCCTTTATCTTTAGGCGTAGATTGTGGCCTATGCAAAAATGAATACACATTTTTGTTTTTCTACGTACCATATCTTTGCATTCAATAAAGTTGCTTATTTTGTCCATTTTAACTCTCTTATTTTATCTCTTTGGTGATTGATATGTTATATACTTTTTTTTTATCTTGCCAAAGGGGGAGAAAAATGATGAAAACATTAAAAAAAAAAAATTGCCTTAATTTCGAATTGGTAACTAAGTTAAAATTTTTAAGTTTTAACAATTTTTATCCTATACTTAAATTTTAATTTTGTACTACCAATTTGTTATTTTTTCTTAGTTTGAATGTCAAAATCAAAAAGCGAGAGAATGTTGACCTTACAGTGATTGATCACTCTTTTGATTTTGACAATCAAATGTCATATCATCATCAAAAGTCAAAACGACCAATTTGACCAAACTACTACAGAAGTCAAAGCTATAGGTTAAACTTTCCAAGAAAATGTCCCGCTCAAGACAGACCTCTCCCGACCGTCATATTTGATTAGGAACTAGCCATTAGAACTATCAAGCAATTTCTAGACGCCACCTATACTTTCTCGACTAGGAGACCGTATATCCCAATTGCGACACTGCCTTTTCCGATAATATTTAATGCATTTGTAAGAGAATATTATGAAGAGTTATGATACCAATTTGTAATGGCATATTGGTGGTAATCAATATAAATACCCTACTAAAAGACCATTTATGATAACCAACTACTTCCTAAGTGCCAAAATTCTTTCAATCATTTATTTCCTATAAAGGTTCAAATGTTAGAGTTAAACACTTGGGTAATCTTATATTTGCTCAGAATTAGGCATCTGATGAAGAAAGGCTTTAACATCCACTTCTATGATAAATTATACATCATGAAGAAAAATGATCAATTGGCTACAAAGATTACTATGAGCTCAAGTAACCTATATCCTCTCAAACTTCAAATTTCAAATGCTACTTATTTTGTTGCTATAGTGAGGAAATTTCAAAGTTATGACATGACAGATTTGGTCATCTCAACTTCAAGAGTTTAAAGCTAATGTTAGAAAAATATATATTTATAGGATTGCCCATTATCCAAGTTCCAAGTGAAGTTTGTGAATGTCAACTTGGAAAGCAACATAGAAACTCATTTCCATCAAAATCAAATTAGGAGCCATTCTCTCTTCTAGAGCTTATTCTTTTGGAGGAAATTATTATTTCCTCTTGTTTGTTGATGATCACAGCAAGAAAACATGGATTTATTTCCTTAAAGAAAAATCAAAAACCTTTCAAGCTTTTAAGGATTTCAAATGCAAAGTTGAGAACTTCTCCAAATTCAAAATCAAAAATTTGAGAAGTGATCGAGGAGGAGAATCTTTATCAAAGTTGTTTGAAGGTTTCTATCGTGATCACGGAATCAAACATGAACTAATAGCATGCTATTCTCCACAACAAAATGGCATTGCTAAATGAAAAAAATAGAACAGTTATGGAAATGTGTAGATGCTTATTAAAAAAGAAAGACATGCCTATATAATTTTAGGCAGAAAAAGTTTCATGTGCGTCTACTTAATCAACAAGTCTCCTACAAAGAGTTTGAGTGATTCTACACTATACGAGGCTTGGTATGGAGAGAAACAAAGTGTTCAGCACCTAAGAACAATTGGTTGGATTGCTTATTCGTACATTCCAGATGCTTTAAGGAGCAAACTCGATGATAAATTTGAAAAATGAGTTTTTCATAGATATAGTGAAAGATTTAAGGCCTATAAGCTATACAATCCAAAGACAAAGAAGTTTGTGATTAGCAGGGATGTCTCCTTTGATAAAAAAAAAGGCTACTTTTAATTTCTCAGATATCTTAAGTTCATCAAATTGGCAAATCCTTCAAACCCTAAAAGATGTTGATGTTGTAGATAATGCTCAGCAAAATATCTCATCAAAGGAGAAAAACAAGAACTTTATGAGGCAATAGAATAAATTATTGGAGAAGATCAAGCATTTTTTGCTTTCTTTGTAGGTGACAATGCAATTACCTTTGGAGAAGCAATAAAGGCGAAAAAAATGGATCTATGCAATGGATGGAGAAATCAAAGTAATTGAGAAAAATAACACTTTTAAGCTTACTGATTTGCCTTCACACAAGACTTCTATTCGTGTAAAATAGGTATTCAAAACCAAGATGAATCCAAATGGATCAATCCACAAATACAAAGCAAGATTGGTTGCAAAGGGATTCAAGCAAAAAGAAGGTGAAGATTATAATAAAGTATTTGCTCTAGTCTCTAGACTTGATACAATTCATATGGTTATTCCTCTTGCTGCCCAAAATGGTTGGAAACTATTTTAAATGGATGTGAAGTCTGCCTTCTTAAATGGTTTTCTTCAAGAAGAAATTTATCTTAAAAAGCCTACTGATTTTGTCAAGAAAGGTAAAGAAAATAAAGTTTTTAAGCTCAAAAAAGCATTATATGGGTTGAAACAATCACCTCATGCATGGTATTCAAGAACTCATTATTATTTTGAGAAACATGGTTTTAAAAGGTGTCCATATGAACACACCTTATATATCAAATCATGCCCTAATAATGAATTTATCATTTTCAGTCTTTATATTGATGATCTTGTTTTTGCCGGGAATGATTTAGAGATGCTGAAGGAGTTTAAACTCTCCATGATGAAAGAATTTGACATGATTGACTTGGGAGATTTACATCATTTTCTTGGAATAGAAGTTCACCAATCAAAAGCTAGAATTTTTATCTCCCAAGAAAGCTACACTAGGGAAATTCTCAAGAGATTCAAAATGAAGCATGCCAATCCTGTATTCTCCTTGTGTTACTAGAGTGAAGTTAAGCAAAGAAAAAAAGGGAAGATGATCAATCCAACCATGTTTCACAACTTAGTTGGAGCTTTAATGTATTTAATAGCAACTAGACTAGATATTATGTTTACTGTAAGTCAAATAAGTAGATTCATAGAAAACCCATTTCAAATCATTGGGAGGCAGTAAAAAGAATTTTGAGATATGTAAAAGGTAAAACTGATTATGGCATATTCTATCAGGCAAATGTTCCAATCAAATTGGTTGGATAGTGATATGGGAGGAAGTATTGATGATTGTCGAGTACTTCAGGATATATTTTCAATCTTTGAAGCAGATCAATCTCTTGCCATTCAAAGAAGCAATAAGTGGCACTTTCTACCACTGAAGCTGAATATATAGCTGCATCTTCAGCTATGTGTCAAATCATATGGTTGAAAGGAATTTTACAATCAAGCAAGAAAATCCAACAATTGTCTATTATGACAATATTTCAACCATATCTATTTCAAAGGATCCAGTCTTGCATGGAAGAACGAATCATATCTGAATTCGATTCATTTTCTAAGAGAATTTGCAAGTGATGGAGAAATCAATCTTGAATATTGCATGAGTGCTGATCAATATGCCAACATATTCACAAATGATGTTAGAGGAAATGATTTCAAAAGGAATGTTGCTTGTTTGGGAATCAAAACAAATTTCGTTTACTGGAGGCATTGTTGGAAAACTAAACCAAATTTATAAGTCATGAATATTATAAAGTTGAAAAGTTCTTTTGGTTTATCAAGTTCTTTTTATGTACTGTGATTATGTCTATGTTCAATTAGTCTAGATTCATGAATTAATTTAGAATAACTAAAAGTCACATAGAATTTCTAAGCATCTTTCGATAATGTTATATTAATTACCAGTTTATCTTTGCAAGCAAGTAATCGAGTAATTAAGAAAGTAAAAATATTTCATGCAAAGAGTTGTTTATCTCCTTCTTCTCTCCAACAAGGTATTTTCTCCTCATCCTATGCAACATTATCCTAGTTAGTATATATTATCTATTTATTGTTCATTTGTGACATATTGAATGGTTATTACCTCCTTGTTTTAAACTGAGTAATTATGTTTCAGGATATGTTCCTTGGCCGGATTGATACGATGACAACAGTTATACAATGGGTAAACTTCCCATTGATCTATATTAAGTCCAGCACAATTATTTTAATTACTGGGTACTTAGGATGAGTTTAAACTTGCAAATAAGCAAAGTAAGAATCGATGTGAAAAAATAATCCTGGATTCTACTTTGACGCAGCCCTTTTCAAGGAAAATCCCCAGTAGATATGGTGAAACTAAATCCACCACCTCCAAATTTAATAAGTTAGTCAGATCTCCTGAGGTAATAGTAATACAGGAAGGTTTTTCTTTTTCATTTTGGTAACATAAATAAAATAAGAAGTCCTCTCTCATTTCTTATTATTATTATTATTTTAAATAAAAAAGATAGAAGCTAGTTTTTTTTTTTCCTAAAAGGCCTTACTAGATATTCAAACTTCAGACCTTACAGTTTTGGTCATCAGACAAGGTGTGGAAGCTAGTTTCTGCTAATTCATATTCTTGACTGATCAGAGATTGGTGTATGAGAAGTGAGGACTGTGATTTCAGCTTGTGTTTTAGCAAGTTGGTTTTCTTGATTGTGTATTTGTTCATATAGTCGAGTGATTATTCCAACACAGCCATAGACAGGATCTTCAATTCTACATTGTGCTTCATAATGCAAAGAATCTGCTGCTTCTCTTCTTAATTGAGTTGGTAGTTGCTGAATTATATATCAAAACAATAACCCACAATCATATTACATAAAATAAGAATTAGAAGAATATATGTTTTATGAAAACATTGAATGGTTGATGGGAATTACCTGAAGCATTTTCCCCACATTGCTGGCACCATA
Source organism: Balakata baccata (assembly GCA_949630135.1). Taxonomy (NCBI): domain Eukaryota; kingdom Viridiplantae; phylum Streptophyta; class Magnoliopsida; order Malpighiales; family Euphorbiaceae; genus Balakata; species Balakata baccata. The sequence continues at coordinate 15,079 of CATIWF010058011.1, read as the reverse complement.
AATCTTGTGAACAGAAGCAAATTTTTTAGGATCATTTGAGGGAAAATAAGGAGCAAAAATGCAATCTGAAGGACATCTTCTTCTCAAATACTTGCAAGCAGCACATCTACCAGAAATCATTCTTTAATTTTTTTTTTAATGAAAATATCTACAACAAATCTTCTTTCTTACTGTTCTTTCAAGAGGAAAATCTAAGGCTGATCTTTAGAATCTTCAACAATGAGGATTATATGTTAATATAAGAAAATGAAAACTACTAAATTTTCTAAGATGGAAAATATAACGGCTATATTTTCTACATGGGAAGTTTTTCTCATGAGACAAATTTAACATAATATTGGGATTTTCAGAAAGGTAAGATCACCAAGCTGAAAATCAGCTCTATTATCACATATGCTTTATGTATTCGTTGGGACGGTGCTGTTGTTCTATTGTCCAAAAGCGAAAGGTCATTAATTAGTTGGATTAATTAGTTAATTGAAAGAGTAATCTAACTTTGACAATGACTGCATACTTTTGGTATTTATTCATATAAAATTTAATAATTAAGTTTATAAATGCATTTGTGAGATTATATTTTTATGGTGTGAATTACATGTATTCTCATCCATTTTATAGTATGAGACAATTATTTTGGAGTTTAGTCACATTTATGACTTTTTATCCATCCCTAAGAATATGTTTAATAGGGTTCGAAATCGAAAGTTCTTCCCAATATGAGGCAGTGAATATGTTATTTCTATTATCATATCATCATAAAATTTTGAATAAATGTATCTTACCTTAATTACACCCACAAATTAGTCCTATCAGCTTTCTATTCACTTAAAGGAAATAGACGTTTTAATTACAAGAAAACTGATATCATGTTTTAAAAATTTAATTTCACATACCATGTGAAACACACACATTGGTAAATTTTTCATACCTTGATTAATTAATAAGTTTAGGGCAAATTGTATAAAAAATCCTATATTTTTTATTTTTAATACATATTTTTAATTTCATATTAAATGTTTGAAAGAAATTTATAATTTGGTTTGATAGCAACATATCACTCTAAATCTATTTTTTTTATTTGACACTACAGAACATGTATTAAGATGTATATGTGATATTTAATTTTTTTAATAGTTTTATATTGATCTAGTTATGTAAAGAACTTCCATACTAAAATTACATCCACTATGTAAAGTGGCTATTGCTTTTCTTAAAGATTTCACTGCTGGTTTAACAAAAGGGTATCGAAAAATCATTCATGAGGTTGATTGTCATAATCTGGTAAGTTGGCTTTCTTCTAATGGGTACTGTATGTTGGTCCTTGTGGCAATAATTTGATTACTACTTGCAAAGGTTTGTTGTTGAATAAACTAATGATTTTTTTGGTATAGAAATTCAACTGGATATTTGAATTCAAGACCTCTTAGCCTTCATCATCAGACTAGTAGTATTAGACTAAATTCTATTGTTTAACAAGATAATGTTAGAGGAATTCTTAGTTAAATTCATATTATCACGTCTTTTGCACACTAATTTAATTATACAGTGACATATAAGCATATTCTATTCACATTAACCAATATCAAGAAAATAATTTAATACATGACACTTTATAATTAGATTAATCTATAAATAATAAATTTCTTTTAATAAATAATTATCTTTACTTGATTCCTATTCCATGCCATAAGTTGTCTCCTATCTAATGTTACAAGATTATGTATTAGTCGAGCTTTTTCTAAGATACTCCCTCATTCTATAGTAGAATTTTTATTGACTAAAGTCAATAAACCATGTAAAATGTTGTCATTATAAAGAAGAAGTGTATTGTTGAGAAAATGGAAGTAAGCTATATCTGCTTTCCAGCATTTTCTTGCTTCGAGGCAGATTTCGCCTCTTGCCCTTCATTATTATATATATATAGAATAATACAATTTATATTCTGAAAAAATCCAATGCATAGGACTACTTTTCTTGATTTTTTATAATTAGTGGGATATATAAAATGAAGATGTAAATTAAAGTTAAACAAGAAATTTTCTTACTTCACAACTACTTTTACTTTATAACTTATAATTAGTTGAATATGTTTGGTTCAATAGTGGCGGCCAGCTATTAGCGACTAGTAGTGATAGTCATATTTGATAACGAGAAGAATAGAGCTTGGGATCCCACAATCAGACTGCGGATATTCCTATCCCTTGATCTCAGCACCCCTGCAAGAAGATGTGCGGATCCTGTTATCGGACACCAAGGCACGTGAGAAATGTTCTACTCCCTCGATCCTATCATTGTCCTACCGAAATCTTAGATCTTATGATCCCTGTACAAGGACATAAAAACCAAGATGGGACTGAGCGCTGAAATGACAGGCGAGGAGCATTAAATTTGTGTGCAGCTAGAGTACGGCTATTGATGGCTCACGTAAACTGTAGGCTAGCAGTCATGCTTTAACAAAGTCGGCTTAAGCCATATTGTGCCAGGAGATGATAAGACACATGACGTGCAAATAGATTATAAAAACCATAGAAGAGATACATCAAAGACAGTTTAGCTCTTATACTTTTCTAGCTACACTTATTCATTAGTTTTTCTTCCCCCTACTGACTTAAGCATCTGAGTGGCTTTGCTGGAGGACTCTGGCCAGGTCTCTTTGCCTCAGCCTTGCAGGAGCACAAAGCTAGAAAAATTAAAAGATATCATTGGTGAGCGTCCGTAATGGTTGATCCAACACCGGTAGGAGGAAAACTCTACACACCATTGAGCAAACCCCCCTATTCCACCATTATAAACCTCCATGGCACCCCTATATCTCCCTAGAACCTAAACATCGTCCTTAACCATGCTGCCACCAAAGATGAGCCTCACCCTACCCTTGACGTTCTCAACATCCTGCAATAACTTATAGCCACTATTAGGGAAATGAAGAAAGATATAGCCATACTTAAAACTCAGACACCAACCTCTCCCCGACACTATCAAGACGATCATGGGGAAGTTTCCACCTCCACACGAGACAGATCCCAAACCAACATCCCTACTCATCAAATGCCCCTAGTTGCCCAAGAACCATATATTACCAAGTCTGACCTGTATGAGACAGTGAAAAGCCTTATGAAAGAGTTACATTCCCAATCTAGGGACTTTGATCATAGTCTCCGAAACACCTCGCTGATGGCTGATCACATGGTACAAGCCCCTTTTCCAGACATAAAGTTATCACGACTACCTACATTTGATAACTCTAGAGAATCTCAAAGCCATGTCTCTCAGTTTCGTACAACTATGGCTTTATACATAAATCAAGATTTGGTACTCTACAAGGTCTTTCTAACCACATTGGTTGGCCTGGCCCAGCAATGGTACTAGGGTCTCAAACCAAACAGTAAACACTCATTTGAGCAGTTGGCCCAACTTTTCAACACACGCTTTGTCACCAGCATGCAAATTTGCAAAGTGTCGTTGATCTGCAGAAAGTGTACCAAAAGAAGGACGAGACATTGCTAGAATAAGTCGGGCGCTTTAATAAAGAGGTCATACTGGTGGATGACCTAGATTATAGTATCGCAATCCAGGCATTCACAACAGGAACTACCTCTAAGCTCTTATACAACTTGTTGAATTTAGACAGACCATACACTTTCACCAATCTTATGATAGGCAACACATACAATTAGATGAAATTATGAGAGTTGATGGTGACATGCCCAAACTCTAGATTCTAACAATGGTGAGATCTCTCGAATGATGTGATCCACCCTCAGGATCACACGACACAAATAAAAATGACTGGCGGGACTAGTCATCTTATCGAGCACCTTCAGATCGAAGAAGGGGATACCAAGAACGTTCTCATCCATATGATAAAAAGTATACCCCTCTAATAGTCTCTAAAGGACAAGTCTTGATGGTTGTTAAACAAGCCGGAGAACAGATCAAGTGGCTTTGCAAGCTTAGTCCCAAACACCTTGAGAAGAGAGACCAAAGCAGATATTGTGATTTCCATAAAGACCATGGCCATAATATGGAAAAATGTTTGCAACTCCATGATGAGATTGAATGTCTCATTCAGAGAGGATCGCTAAAATAGTTTATCCGCTCAAAGTCCCAAAATGAAAGATATGGGACACGGGCATCCTCACACTCAAATACAACATCCAAGGGGCCAAGAAGGGAGCCGTCTGCTCGGATCAATATCATTGTTGGTGGAGTAAACTTGTCAAATTAGGCTTCCAGGAAGCAAAAAATAGGTGTCCATATGGTTAGCAGCTAGAACCCACCACATCCCGTTACTTTCTCTGAGAGAGACGGCCTCAGTTGCCTCGTGGCCATAAAGATGCACTTGTCATAGATGGTTGCATCCATAATATATTGATCAAAATAATCCTTGTTGACAACAGTAGTGTCGTTAATCTAATGACATTACAAGTGTTCCAAGCATCGAAGGGATCTCCCTCAGACCTTCAGCCAGTCTCCATGCCACTTTTAGGATTGGGTGGACAACCGGTCCCAGTCGAAGAGTCAGTATGGATGACAATGCAAATTGGCATTGATGAAAAGATATGAAGATTTCCCGATAAATTTCATGGTCATTGATATCCTTTTCGCATATAACTTGATTTTAGGAAGGCTTTTTCTCTACGATACTTGTGCATCCACTAACATTCGATACTTGACAATGAAGATGCCTACCACCCGGGGAGAGATCGTTAAGAGGAGATAGAGAGGCAGCCAGTACCGCTTGCATGATGGCTCTTACTAATGTCACAGAAGCCCTAACCGTGGAAACCCTAACCACGGGATCAATAGGAGAGGGCCTAGCACCCATGGAAGACATAGAAATAGTGGTACTTGGTTAGGGGAGGAACTTTCAAATAGGAGGGAATCTGGATACTGAGGTCAAAGCTAATATCCTTTCAAATCTAAAGGAGCACATCGATGCTTTTGGTTAGACCCTGTAGGATATCTAGGGGGTTAGTCCAAATGTCATCACTCATTGTCTAAATGTGAATAAGCAAGCCAAACCAATAATGTAGAAAAAATGAAGGCATGCTCCAGATAGGCAGGCAGCCATTACTGGTGAAATAGACAAACTATTGAAAGCAGGATTCATTAGGGAAGTTCGTTACCTTGGATAAGTTTCCAATGTGGTGATGGTGAAAAAACCCAACGGTAAATTGCGTATGTGTACCGACTTCACTAACCTGAATAAAGCTTGCTCGAAAGACTATCCCTCCCCAACATTGACCAATTGGTTGACTCCTCTGCTAGATACAGGATGTATGCATTTATAGACGCCTATGCCGGGTACCATCAGATACCGATGGACCTGAAAGATCAAGAGAAAACCACATTCATCACAAATCGAGGCCTCTACAGCTATACTGCCATGCCGTTTGATCTAAAAATGTCGGTGCCACATACCAGCGCACAATAAATACAATATTTAAAGATCATATTGGCAAGAACGTTGAAGTATACGTTGATGATAAAATCATTAAGAGCACTAGACCACAAGATCACTCACGTGATATTAGAGAGGCACTCACGGTCCTCAAGACATATAGGTTGAAGCTAAATGATGTTAAGATTGTCTTTTTCAATGGAGAACTAGATAAAGAGATCTATATGGATCAACCTTTAGGCTTCAAGCTTAAGGGATAAGAGCATAAAGTTTGCAAACTCAAAAGATTCATTATGATCTTAAGCAAATGTCAAGATAATGGAACCTCAATTTTCATCAAGCCATGTTAGAGTTTGGCTTTATGATGATGGAGGAAGACCATCGCATGTGTATTAAATGTTCAAATAATGGTTTCATAATTATATCATTGTATGTCGATGATATATTGATAGCTAGAAATGATAAAAAGTTGATTTATGTTACCAAGAAATAGTTCTCATTGAACTTCAAAATGAAAGACATAGGTGAAGCTAGCTATATGCTTGATATTAAGATCTTTAGGGATCGCTCTAGAAGATTTCTATGTTTATCTCAAGAGACTTATATTAAGGAAAAAGTTAGAGCATTATTATATGCATGATTGCAAGCCATTGGATACCCTAATTGAAAAGAATATGAGCTTTAATCTTGATATGTATCTTAAGATATAAGATAAAAAGGAACAAATAGTCTGACATATGCAATGTGTGCATGTGTTTAGTCATTTTCTACGTCTTAAGGATAGTGAGCAAATTTCAATCTAATCCAGGTACGAAATACTAAATGGCAATCAAAAGGATTTGAGATATCTAAAAGAAACTTCAGACCGTATTCTATTGTACCAAAGGAAGGATTTGCGCTAAGTTAATAATACATATGCTGATTGCGAAAGTGATATTGATTAGTGCAAATCGATTTCTGGATATACATTCTTGCTAAATAATATAATTTCATTGAGTAGCAAGAAGCAATCTTGATAGTTTTATCAAGAGTGGAAGCTGAATATTTAGGATGCTCCTTAGCTATATAAGAGATAGTTTGGTTGAAAAGTTTTTGCAGAATATAAAAATCGTATAAGTCAGCATCTGAAACTGTGACAGTATGGCTGCATTAACATATGATAAGGATCTGAAATATCATTGAAAAACCAAACATATCAAGATTAGATATCACTGTATTAAAGACTTGATTACACATAAGTGGTCTTGTAATACATTCTTATGAGTAAAATGGTAGTATATCCATTTACCAAATCAATAGATAGGGATGCATTTGTTAGACAAATAAGATCTCAGAGTCTATATAGGATATAATCAACTTATATGTTGACAGATCACTTGTATATTTTGCTTATAATGGTGTGGAGTGCATTTCTTATGATTTGCTAGATTTATAGTTATTCTAGTTACATGAATATGATGGAAATGCAAATTAATACAATTCGATGAAGTATATCGATAGACTTAGATTGACTATCTCATATGAGTAATCGCCTTTAACGTTATTGAGCAAGTAGAGATGAGACCAAAGTTTTAAATGACTAAGATATAGTGGGAGCAGTTTTAGTCTTGCTATTACATAAAAAGTTGCCTTGATGAAGATCAATATGAGATTCTTTATATATAAGAATCGGCATGAATTACTTCCCTACCATTCATGTGTCTATTTGGAGGAAGCTAAGTGTGAAACTTATTGTTTGACATTGTTGAATGGGTAAACAAGAGTTTCAAGTTTGGCGCTTTCAAAGCGATAAGACTAAGACTCATATGGTGTTATCTATATTATGATTAAGAACAAGATATACACTCTTTCATTTTTGATAAAAAAAAAAAAGTTGCTCCACCATAGCATGCATTTCATACTATATGTGCTAAACGACCTATTAGGAAGCGAAAGAATGGATCCCTACTTTTTCGTTATGTGAGTCCTAGAAGACCTAAATATGGATTTCATATTTACAACCCTTTATGACTTTTGCTATATCATAAAGTGATGAATTAATGTTGGCTATCTTAGGATATATCTTATAGTGATGAGATGATTCAACTTAATGGAACACTCCTAGAAAAGCAAGTTAATTCAAATCTGATTGATATAAGGGCGAAAAAAATAGTATTTTTGCTTATATACTCGCTATTTATATTCACCGATCAAGGTTATTGCGCTTGATAGAGCTTCAAATAATTTAGAGTATGAAGTAATTGTAAGAGTGATATGAGTATAGATTCTTAAAGAATTGAATGATACTCAATCATGTGTATTAAAAAAATACTCGGGGTAAATAAGCACATTGTTAAGAGAAAATACATCATTAGGTTGATGTCTCATATATGGTCTATGGTTAAGTTTGTATTAGAGCTCCCACTGTTTGTGTGCTTCATGTTATATGGTTTGTTTGTCTGTATGAATAATTCTCTATCTGAGTTGATCTGCTAGAATAACATTTTCGGATGAGTCTACTATGGGCGAGTAGGAGATGTTGGATTTTCTGGATCTAGGCCGCTCATATGGGCTTGACTAGCCCAAGACCCAAAATGGATAGTATAAAAGAGTTAGTTTTTTTAAATTAAAAAAAACAAACAAACTGCTCTATTCCAAATACACATAATATAAGAAGAGATAAAAATGCATTATTCGTCTCTCATTCAATCCAAGAGGATCAAAGAATATTCGTACCAGGAAATTGAGTCTGAATCTAGTAACCGGACATTCCTGAATCATTGAAATCATACGGATTCAATTCCAGAGGTAAGTTTCCAATGACCCATATTATTTAACAGTTTTATTCTTAACAAAAAAAAGTGAACATAAATGTAGAATAAATGTTTGGTGACAATGTGATGCAAATAATGAGTAATGGAATCTTCAAGAGCCCAAGGCATAGAGAAATAGAATGTATGTGGCAATATTCCACTTGTCCAAAGAAGAAGTAGTCATTGAACCAATCAAAAATTATACAGCTATCAACTTTGAATGTTTTTAAAATGGGAAGATAGCTCTGGACGTTGTCAAAATATGATTCTCAATTATTAAATGTATTATCATTTAAGCTTAGGTGTCTGCCTGCTGTTATTTTCTCCATGAATGTATAAGAATTTTAATTATTATTTTTCTGTAAATAAAGGAATTGGCATAAAGCATATATAGCCCCCTGTAATTGTCTCGTTTTGCCATTTTACTTCTTAAAATTTTTTTAGTATATTTAGCCTTATGTATTCGATTTTTAGTTCATCTTGCCACATGTTAATTTTGTAAAACATTGAATTTGGTCCTCTCTGATCAATTACAAATATATTATTCACTTCACACGCATCTAATAATGCTTATTATCCCTGTTCTTGTCACGTCGGTAAATAGAGAGCCAAATACAATATTTTACAAAATAAGTAGATAGTAAGATGGACAAAAATTTGAATATGTGGGGGGGATAAGTGGACAAAAAAAATTTAAGAAACAAGGAGCTATATATGCCTTATTCCAAAGGAATTAAATAAAGTAAAATTCAAGTTTTATGCCTTCAAGATGCATAGATGAGACACATTGCAAATTTACAAAGGACCTTCACATGCAACATCCAACTTTGTATTTATAAGGTTTAAGTCATACTTAGCCTCTTGAAAATATTTGTTTTTGCCATTTAGTCATTTGCAGCATTTTTTGGTCCATTTAGCCATCTAAATTTTTTTTTTGATCCATATTGCCCCCTAATCCAAGTCATAAAACGTGCATGGGGCTCCATAATATTGACATAACAAGGAAAAATATTTGACTTTGTCAATAGTACTATATCAGCAACAAAAGACTATATGTTTAGTTTTATAAATTGGACATATGACAAAGTTGACCAAAAATAAAGTTAAGGTGTCCAAATAGACGAAAAATCACTGCAGTGTGCTAAATGGCGAAAACGAATATTTTCATGAGACTGTATATGACTTAACCCAATTTATAATACTCATAAACCCAATTATCTAATGAAGCTTTTAAAATGAGATTTTATTTTTCTATTTCAACCATCCAATAATCTAATTTTCATTTAGTAAAGGTAAAAGTACTCACTCTCAAATTTCAAAAATGCTATAAATCCGGAATTCAAATTTGTGATATCTAATTGAAGGAAAAATGACCCTACCATTTTATTTCACTTCTTGAAAGTTTTTTTTAAGCCCAAATATAATATTTAACCATTTGAAAGTCAAGTGTTAAAATTTGCATTGGGCCTAATCTATGCATTGCAAATTTTGCTAATAAGCTCCGTACAACTTTTAAATCTAAATAGAGATAATATAAATTTTAAAAAGTGAAATAAATAAAGAAAAATATCGAAAAGTTATTGGATGATATAAAATTTTAAATCATCAAATCATACTATATATAAAAGTGGGAACAGGAAAGACGAACAAATTTATCAAAAAAACCAACATGATTGTATTAGTTAATTGAATTAATTTTGTTATTTAACAATTTAATTTATTAGTGAATAATATTAATAATTGATTAATTAGAAATCTAATTCTATTAGGACTAGATAACTATATTTTATATATAAAAAATATTAGATGACTAATATTAAAAAGAAAGAAAAAATTATTTAATAAAAAAATTAGGAAGGTATGGTGAAAAATAATAATAGCAACTTGTCATGCAAAGTACAACAATGATTTTCACTAACCTATTGAATTTATATAATGGTAAGTCTAAAATAAATTGCAACCATATACGTAATGTGTAGCATGAATTTCAAAATACTGAGTATAATTTATATAAATTATTTGAGAAGTTATAATTTCTTAATAATTTTTGTATGGTTCAATAATTAATTTATTTTAATTATATATATAACAAATTAAAGTTTTTAAAATTTGCGTGCATAATATATTATAATTTACTTTAATATAAAATATAAGAATCAAATATAATTAATAACTATTAATATTTAAATTAAATGTGATTTAATTACATAATAATTAAAATTAATTTTTTGGACAAAATTATTATTAATAATGACGAGTATAGTTGTTAAAATCACATGTAGCACACGTAGACAATTGAGAATAGGGACAAGCAAAATGACCATAAAAGTACTTGTTACCTCTATTTTATATATGACTCTTAATAATAGACAAATTAATTATTTGAAAAAACAGCTAAAATGACTGTAAAGTACTTATTATCGCTGTTTTATATATTTTAATAATGGATAAATCAGTAATCTTCATATATGAGTTATAATACGAATCTAAGATATAATTATCATGTATAACGTACATTAGTGACTGCCTCTACTTTTAATCAAATCATAATATATAAAAGTAAGAATAAAGAACAAACAAAATAATCATAAAATATTTACCACCTATATTTTATATATGATTCTTAATAATAGACAATTTAATAATTTGATAAAATTTGAGATAAACATACACTCTTATAATTCAATATGAATAAAATATTATAATAAGACAAAAAAATTAATTAAAAATTAAAAAATTAATTAAAACCAAATGGTAATTAATGAAGAGTTAACATATAATAATAATGTATAATGCCTTTATTTTATATATGTGTAATGTCTCTATTTTATATATGATTCTTAATATTTGAGATAAACATGTGTTCTTATTCCAAATATTAGTAGCAATACAATTTTATCTATGAACATGAGTTTTATTAATATTAAAATATAGTTAGCTTATTAAACATTAACTAGTTAATTTATATTTCAAATAAAATGAAATAAATTAATAAAAAAATAAAATAAATTATATATAACTAATGATTAATGATGAGTCTAATATTTATATTAATAAAAAATTAGTAAGTTGATCCAAGATAAGTTAAATATAAATATTATTATACATAAAAAAAAATTTAAATTTGACTTCAAATTCAACAAGGCACGACAGCAAAAAGCCCTGCTCTGTTAAAATATTGGAAATAAGAGATGTTTATGGTTGTTGTTGAGTCCAGTAAGTTTTAAAATTTTTTATTTAATTAATTTTTTATAATTTTTTTTTTCAAGTGTTTTCCTTTCTATTAAAAAAAAAACAGTTTTTAAAAATAAAAATAATTAAAAATTATTATTTTTTTTTTTTCTAGTGCTTTTCCGAAATTTCAATGTCAAACACCTCGGTAGACAAAAAGATGGCGCTCAAGCCGATGAAGCGATAGTCCAAGCAAGAATTCAAGATTTCTTGATTGTCACAGGCATTTCAAATTTAAAACATTTTCCGTTTGCATCTTCATTCTATGGCTGCGAAAACAGAGCCAACGCCAAAATCTGTTCAAGAATTGTCCGCAAACGGCCAAGAACCACCGGAAAATTATTTCCATAAAGGAAGCGCTGCCGGTACCCTAGATTATCCGGTTCCACTTATCAATATTCCAATTGTTGATATGGGTCTTCTCACATCTCCATCAACCAGGACGCAGCAGCTTCATCTACTTCGATCAGCTCTCAGTTCTTGGGGTTGCTTTCAGGTTTTGTTTTCCTAATTCAATCTTCTCTGTTTTTGCTTTTTCTTCTCTTTTTAGTAGGATTTGAGCTCCAAAATTGTTAGATATCGTGTTTCCACTTTCCAAGTTAGTTGCTTTGAAAATCAAGAAATTAGGATTTGATTCTCTTTACTTCATAGATTGGAGTTTTATTTAGTTGAGCAGATTTAGGTCAATTGACAATTTAAGTACTAAAATTTAGCAATTTTTATTGAAATTCAAATAATTCAGGTAATTAATCATGGGATGGCAGATTCTTTCTTGGATAAAATGCGCGAGGTTGCCAAGAAATTTTTTGAATTGCCAATGGAAGAGAAGCGGAAATACTCGAGGGAAGCTCATAGCATCGAAGGCTATGGGAATGACATGGTTCTTTCACAGCATCAAACACTTGATTGGACTGATCGATTGTATCTCACACTCAGCCCAGGAGATCAACGACAGCCCAAATTCTGGCCTGAAAATCCACGAACTTTTAGGTAATTCATTCCTGTTAGTTTGGTAATTGAAATATACTGAACTCAATTAAGCCTTGATTGCATTAAAATGAGGCAGTTTTCATTCATTGCTGGAAGAAAATATGAAGGTAGATTTAGCTTGCTCTTTAAATAAAATTGCATGAATTGCTGCAGGGAAACAATGCATGAATATTTCATCAAATCACAGCAGATAAATGAAATTCTCCTTAAAGCAATGGCAAGGTCTCTAGATTTGGAGGAGAACTGCTTTTTCAATCAGTATGGAGAACGAGCACTGGTGACTGCAAGGTTTAACTACTATCCTCCTTGTCCGAAGCCTAATCAAATTCTTGGAGTGAAACCACATGCAGATGCATCAGCAATTACCATTCTCTTGCAAGACAGAGAAGTGGAAGGTCTTCAGTTCTTGAAAGACAATGAATGGTTTAGAGTTCCTATCATTCCGCAAGCTCTTCTAGTTAACGTTGGCGATCAGGCTGAGGTAAGTACATACTATAGCACCATTATCTCGCATTCTGAGTTTATGCAAAATGGGTTTTTGGAATTTTCAAAATCAAGCTATGTAGCTTTTGGGTTATTTAACTCTTAAGTTATCCCAAAAATGTGTAGATAATGAGCAATGGAATATTCAAGAGCCCTGTGCACAGGGTGGTGACAAACTCAGAAAGGGAGAGGATTACTTTGGCTGTGTTCTGTATTCCTGAATCAGATAAAGAGATCAAACCAGCTGATGCACTGATCACTGACACAAGGCCAAGATTATACAATAATGTGAGAGATTATGTGAGTATTTACTTTCAATACTACCAACAGGGCAAGAGACCAATGGAAGCAGCCAAGATATAATTTTATTGATACTTTCAAGTTCTTGTTATAAGTGGCTGAAGCCTTGAAGTTGAAAGCTTAGAAGGAACAGAAGTAAATTATGTGTATTTGCTTTTAAAAAAGGAGAGGAGACCTGTTATCCTGAAATTTTTTGATAGATAATCTGTTGTAATTACTACGTATACCAGTTGATTCACCCAAGGTTAACTGAGGTAAGGAATTCAGTTCAGTGAAAATAGCAAGTTTAGGTTTCAGATAATCTGAAGTGACAGATTAGTGCTGAAGTTCGATCTGCAGCACACTTCTCATCCTTACACGGGTAATTTAATGGTGACGTTCATAATTGAATCTTCAAGAGCCCAATGCACAGACTATCGACAAGTTTAAAGAAGGATAGAATATAATATCTGTAGCAATTTGTAACTGTTATTCTTTTTATTATTTGAATTTTAAAACTGGTTTTGTAAAGAAAATATCTTTTAAAAGCATATTTGAGAAAAATTATTTATAAAAAATTAAATTGTTAGTTAATTAAATAAAAAATAATTTAATTTTTTTTAACATTCAACCACAATCTCAAACATCTTATAAGATTCATTTAAAATTGTAAACAATTGTGAATAAAATTATCCAATTGTGCAAGTACCCACTTGTATTCATTGATCTACTTATTAGATCTACTTATTAGAGGAAAATAATTTAGTTCCCTAACATTCTTAAATTTTTTTTTAATTAAAAGTAATATCTAAATTAAAAATGGTAATTTTAAAGTGAAATAATATTTTTTAGTCAAATTAAATTGAGAATTGAGAAAAATAAAAAAGGAATGTTAGCAACATTCTCCATTTTTCAACACCTCTTAATGCTTAATTTTTTATTGGTCGATAAGAAAAGAAAAAAAATATATACTTTTAAAAATTTCTCTTATCAACGACTAATTAAAATGAGAATATTGGAGAGAGTTGGTAAAATATATTACCCTAAGTATTTATTGAAATATGAATTAAAAGGATTTCAGTAATTAAAAAAAAAAGGAGAGAGAGAAAATGGTTTGTGCACATAGGTGAATTATACCGACGGTATTTCAAGTATCTAATTCGTAACAACTCATTATCTAAGTTATTATTTGTAACATAACATTTTTTAAATTTTAATTTTATAATATAAAAATATGTCATATAAATTTATTAAACAATTAGCATGGACTTTCTATATCAATAAAAAATTTCTATAAATAAGTATTATGTGTACAAAATGAATCATATAAAAAAATTTTATAATTTAACTAAATATTTAATTATATTTAATTTGAGAGAAAGTAATAAAAAATATAGGAAAATAACGAAAAATATAAAAAACTTTTATAAAATTTATTGTATACACGTAACATTTATATTTAAAATTTTTTTATTAATAAAAAAATTTATATTAATATTTTATTAAATAGTTTATATTAATAAAAAAAATTTATAGCAATATTTTATTAAATAGTTTAATAAATTTTTACGGATAAAAATTTTATGTTAGATATAACTTATTAGTTCATACTGTGGGTTAGTTTTTTTTTTTAATCCTGACCCTAAAAAACCAACGAGTCACACACTAAGCATAGCAATTATATCAATCGAACAAATTTTTTTTATTTTATTCAACCCTATAGAAATAGAATAGAAATAGAATTAATAGAATTCGAATTGCGAGATCATTTTGTTCTCTTTATCAAGAGCAAAACGAGTAAACGGGATCCATAACAAGCCTTGAGACCACTGTTCTCCATAGGCATGAACAAACCTCATAAGAGAGGTAAAGCTCAAAATCTCTAATGGTAGAACCGTAA
>CATIWF010057960.1:0-40621 GCA_949630135.1 Balakata baccata | reverse complement strand
TTGAAAGATTAAAGTTTCACAATTTCTTTTGTGTAAGCTCTTTCTTCTTTACTTGGCTATGCAGAGTGGAAGACTTCACTGGTCAAACATGGAAAGAAATATACTACAAGTTCCATGAATATTGAATACACACTTATAGAGGGCTTAAAGTGTAACAAGCCGTATGGGTCCATCGTGGGGTGAAAAGGAAGAGACAAAGGGGTGCATGCACTTGAGTAGCCATGAGTGGTTCCCCATGTGCAACTAATCTAATTTCTGAACCTCCCTCAATCAACTTCTGTCGCCTATAATTATATCCTCGACCTATACCCATATGCTCTTATCTTATTGTAATTAAGTAAAGGTTAATCTGTTTTAATGAGAAGGCTCGTTACGAATAAATATAAAATGTCAATTAGGAATAAACTAAAGATTCGTTAATTTATTAAAAAATATTCTTTAGTTATAAAATTGAAGGTTTATTACGAAGTAGAGTTTATTAGTTTATTGAGAAATGTTAATTACGAATTAAATAAAGGTTCATTAGTTTATTAATTTATTAATAAATATTTATTTCTTATATTAATATAAGTTCATTTTATTTCTGTGTATTTAATTTAATGAATATTTTTTGTGTTTTAATTTGTAAGCATGAATTCATTGAATCCTCTTAAAAAAAACTCAAAATGTAACAAAAAATTGAGACAAAATGCACCGAAAAATAACAAATCGAAATAAATAGCATTCGAAAACGCAAAAAAATGTAAAATAACAATAATTTTGTTTTAAAATAAAATGAACATTTACCAATAAACTAATGAACTATTTACTAATAAACCTATATCAATAAATGAATTTGTGTAAGTTTATTTTATTTATAAAATTATCACCGTATTTATATTATTTATCTCACACGTGTTTGATTCATATTGCAATGATCTTCCATATAATTTGCATTGACAGAGTACTGTATATATGTATAAAAAATCCAGAAGTAAATAGTAACCTACTCGCAAATACTTTCCAGAATTCTGTACTCTTTCCTCTTTTTCCAGAAATCAATCAGATCATACCTGCTTACCAGGTTTGGTTTTTCACAGGGACAAGGGGGGATAATATGAGAGGGGCTGTGAAGTATTGTTGATAATTTATAACCTACTCTTCAGCAAACATAAATTAAAGGCAACATGTATGAAAAATGGAAAAACAAGAAAAGAAAATGTTCCGCACCTAATTATAGAAAAGAAAATCGAGATGGAAGAAACCAATTATTGCATTATGATACACATAAAAAAAGAAACTTTATGAGCAAATGAGAAATATATGTGAAATTATTATGTACCATGAAGATTCTCTTCCAGCCATTTTGACTGCTTGGTCCTGATGTGGCTTGCCCACCACCATGAGTATGCGTTGCTTGCTGCTCTGTGCAGCATGTTTCCTGTCTTTTAAAACTCAAAACACATTCAATCCATCAGAGAAATCATTTGGGTCACAAACAAAGGAATCAACAGGAAAGAAATCAAGTTTCTTTTGCAGAGTATCACATTATTTTCAGGTCTAAAATGCCTGCAAAGGAACTGGCATGGAGGAGAGAATGTTTAGATCCGGATTTTTGGAGTCCCCTTTAACATCATAAGCATTCAACAAATTAAGGGACTCTATTGGATCATCAAGATGCCAGGTTGGTGATCTAGAATCAAGGGTTAGAATTAATTTTTGTTGTTAATTCTGAATTGGCTTGTTTTTCTTAATCTGTATTTTTTTTTTCTTGTAAGAATTTATTAGTTCTTTATTTTTTTTTTTCGCAGTTGGATTTACTATTTTTAATCTCCAAACACTTGGCAAAGGCAAAGTTTTCTGTCTATAGAGAATTATTGAAATTTTCTTATAAATTTTTAGGGTTTTAAATTTAGAAAATTATCTAATTATATTTTTATCCCTGAATTTTATGAATTTATGAAATTAAGTTTTTAAAACTAAAAATTGATCAATTCACTTAACTAACAAATCAGTTCTTCAATTAAGAATTTGTTCAAATACCTCCAATTGTTCTTTTGCTTTTGTGAGTCAATATGCGAATGGGGTGACTCATTGCCTCATGGAGATGGATGTGTTTTCAATTAATTTCGAATCGAATTTGGATATTTTACAAGTTGAATTCGAGTAACTCACGAGCAACTTGACTCGAGCTTGTCCAATTTTATGCCCAATAGCATGCTATGGGCTGTTTTCCTCATAATTTTTTGTTAGTGGCTCAGCTGCAGATACTTATGTTTAAAGAATTATCAATTTTCATTTAAAAATAGGAATTAACTCAAATAAATTATAACACTCTCCTTATTTGTAAGTAGTGTTTTAAATATTAGGATGTCAGGCAAGGGGAAGGGGAAATGGTAGTTCAGCATCATAAAATTAGAATGAATGAACAATAAGTAAACGACATTAACTTTTAATCTTCCTTGCATGGTCAATTCTCTCTAAATTAGCTCTTATTGCTCTTGTTTCTTCAGGACTCTAGGACAAGAGTATAGCATTTCATACATTATGAGGTACAAGTATATGCAGCCTGTCGTCTTTTTACACTGGAAGTGCATGATTGGAAGTGTTAAGCATTTTTCCACATACATACATAAGCAACACGAGAACACATCCATCTCCACGCATTTATGTAAGAGAATCTAACTATAATACATAATTTGCATTATTATTACTATTAATGATTTATATTTTTATTTACAGAAAGAAAATGAAGCATGAACCTGCTCCTGTATGTACATAGGGGTATTTACATCAAAGAGTAGCAAGCACACGTCTATTTTCGTTCAGTATCTTACATCACACAATTATCTCAAAAACTCTTAGCCGTTCAGGAGGGGAAGACAGCAGGAGAAAACTCCGCCTATGCCAAGATACTCATGACTTCTAGTGCCTTTAGTATTCCTTCATCCATTGCTGTCTCTGCTCATTGTACATTACGATAAGCAAAGATGGAACAGTAATCAATCCTCTTCAGCAGCATTCTAGTGGACTATGCCACCTACTATCGGTTTTTCTTTCTTTTTTTTCTCTCTTTTTTTTTCCTCTTTTTTTTCCCGTGTTTAATATTTTCATTTTTACATCTTCAGCTAAATCTTTATACAGTATCTTTCCATATTAAACCAACAAGATGGATTCTTCCCTGAAGGACTCGGACTTGCAGAAGCTGCGATAGAAAGAATTATGTGCAATTATCAGCAGCAAATGTCAGCAGTTCTGGAGGGACGAGAGCCACTGCTCCATATACTTCTTACTCTCTGTGTACAGAAGTTAAGAGAAAAATTATTAACCACTTAAATAGAAACAATGTAATCTTCGAATGAACTAGAAATTTCAGAGTAGGATGACAGCAGAACAAGCAGAAATAGAGACAAAGCTTAACCATGACAGTTTAGGTAGATAAATTGGAAAGAGCAAAAATGATATAGGTCAATGTTGTGATTCAATTAAAACAATGCAAAAAATGAATTATTAAAGTTCCTCCTGACTTTGAAGGAGAATAAAAATTAAACTTTCCTTCTCAGCACTAATCATATAAGTCAGTTTTGAATGAATCTGCCTGGTATTTGTATGATGAGTAGAGCTCCATAAAACTGAATGTGTATTATCCATAAATTAACACAGATGGCTACAATTTGTAGACTGGATTAGAGTTGAAGTGATTGATATCTGAGACAAAACAAAAGGTTGTTCAGAGGGTGGAATATGTAGGCTAAATTGGTAAGGAAACGACAGGATATGGAAGCTTATACCACATCGAATGGAATACAATCTATCCCAGTATTTGGATGATCAACTTGTTTATTTGGATAGACAATGATCAAAACACTTTCTCCACTGAATCTTATTTTAGTCATGTTTAACATAAAATCAATGCAACTCGCTAATCAGTTTACTCCAAATACACATCCATACATGAATGGAAAGTTTAATGGTACTTGACCACAGGAGCAGCTCGATTCCAGATATTTTAATAGGACATGAAATGTAGCAATCGAATATTAAGGCAGAACTCCACTGATGATTTATGCTGCTAAAACATTTTATCTGCTATTTGCTAAATAAGACTTTTATATATTAAATGCGAGTGATAACCAGTGAAATTCACAACTGGATGAAAATACATGTCATTGTACACTCAAAATGAAATTTCTAGCATCAAAGTCGTCAAGGAGAATATACAGAAGGGAGGAATAAGATAAAAAGAATAGGAAATATCTCAATATTAGAATCTAGATAGGACTAGCATTTGATGCATGGAAGAAATTCCATCATGTGTTCCTCGCTTTCACTAAGGCACAATAGACACCAGTTGAACCATTCAGACTATTAAAATGTCAGAATTCAGATCGACTTTAACAAGTTCAGCATAAAAGTTGACCATTTCCATGATTTGTAGTAAAATAAAATTAATACAATACTGATCAGAAATGATCTGCTTAGTATATTTAATGATGCAAAGGAAAATCGTGTTGACAGCAGCAGAGAAACTAAAAAAATACCATAACAATCAAAACAAAAAAGAAAATAGTAATGTACAGAAGACGACTCTTACCATTAGAGTAACCATCTCGAATGTTGAAAATGGCACCAAACACTTTGTTCTTTGAATCTTCAAATACTTTTTCTTGAGTACGCCCATAACATGGAACCAGCACAGCAAAACTGTTATCTGAGTCGTCATCATTTTGGAACCCAGGACCATGAGGTTCTAACCATCCAATTGAATAATCTGAATCATCAGACTCTGATCCTGAAACACAACCACCATCAGATGGCACAAGAACAACATCACATTCCCTATCAATTTTTCTCTCTTCCCTGCTATGCCATTTTCGCCTAACCCTTCTTGATCCAGAAGCCACATTAGCCCCATGAACCAAAGGAAATTTTAGAGTATCCAGTTCCCATAGGTCTGCATCAGGTCTGGCATTTAGAGAAGATGCATTTGAGATTCTGGGCTCCTGATGCTTTCCGCTCCATAACCACCAAGAAAGATTGGTAAATGCCACCGCCATATCAAATGATCCTTTCTTCCTGCTAAGTGAATTTTGTTAATAGATAAAATGGGAACAGATAAATGCTTCTACAACAGAAATCAAAATAGCAAAGCAAACAAGGTTTCTCATACTTTCCAATATTTCACTGAACTACAAACCATCTTAGAGTACAACAAATCCATCATTAATTTACCATGATAAGAGAACAAATAACGAATGAGGACTGGAAAAAGGTTAAATTTTCTTCACATTTCTCTCCCCAGATTCTACCATCAACCAGTCACCTCATTATAATACATCAGCACTATACAACACATAATGATGTCCATATACCTGCTGTCAATCCAATTAATCTAGACATAAAAAATATCTCAAAAGAACAACGAACTAACTTTGCTTATATACAGAACACAGTACAACTAAACTATCCCAAAAAAAAAAGGGGGGAATAAATAGAAAAACACGTAATTAAGCCTAAAATAGATCTATCAAGCAACTAAATTGTTAAAATCATGATTGAAATATTACATAAACTATATAAAGAAAAAAAAAAAGAATTTCAATTTCATGGAAGCTATCAAAAAATTAAAAAAAGTCAATCTTTTCTTTCTCGTAAATCCAATTTCCAAGCAAGCAATAATGAACCAAAAACTTCGAACTTGGAATAATAAAGGAGATTCAAAAGGGCAATCCTCTGCAGAAAAAGTGTAATGTAGATACCTTAAATTGCACAATTGGAATATAGAAACCCTAATTAGCTTACCCCTTTGTCTTGTCGCGGAAGAGCGAAAATTAATCGATTTGCAGAGGACAAGATATTAGAGAGAAAAACTTGAGCTTCTTTGCTTCTAATGGGACTCCGTTAGTTTGATAATTTTTATATTATCTCACGGAACAGGGTTCCGTAAGTGAAACGAGCAATGGACTACACGTGTTCAAAAATTCGGGCTTTTAGTAATTTGAAATAAAAATCGAGGGTAATAATGTCAAAAAAATTGTGTTACTATATAAACGGATGTAGGTGAAGGAAGCTTGAGGAGCGAGAAAGTCAGGTCAGAATTGTAGTGCTGGGTGCGGCTGCCGGAAAGGGAGAGAGGAGAAGAAAATGGTGACGTGGCGTGGGGAATGACCAATGAGCAGAGGAGAGATATAGTTGCGTGTACGTGTGGCGCAAGTAACTGATAGCTCACCTTCATGTGTATTTCTGGCATTAAATTTCTTTGGAAATTCTAAGAGCATGTGGGATTTGCAAGTGTGCTATAGCTTTCAATTTTAAAAGTTTGTAATTTAAATATTAAAAAAATTAAGAGGCAATTTTATTTGAATAAATTTTTTTTTTTTTGTAGGTTCTACTTTTCTTATTTTATAATAATATCAATAATAAATATAATATATTAAAATATTAATCGGATTATATAAATTCAAATTAATGTAAATTATAGAAATAAAATATATTTAAAAATATAGTCGAAATTTTAATGATGTACCAGTAAAAATTACAATTTAAAATTATCATCTAATTTTATAGATAATAATATTCTTATTGATTAGTGAAATTATATATATATATATAAAAGAGCAAAAACCACCGTCTAAAATTGAATATAGATAAAGAGAATAGTAAAAAGTTAATTGTTTATATATTATTTTTACATTATTTTTCTCTTTTTTATAATATAAAAAAATTAATTGAAAAAGGTAGAATACATTTCTCTTTTCTCTTTTTGGAGAATAAAAGGAGAAAATAATTAACATAATACAAATTCATAATCATCATCATTGAGATTTGCTATACATTATTAATTAGTGATACAGTGCAAAATAATTTCAATTATAACACTAGTAGTGTTCAATCATAGCCTAGAGATAACCACAAAAGCAAAAAATAATGCCATCCTTTGTAGCATAAAGTTTCATGTTAATCCACTTTAAAAAAGATTTTTTTTTTTTTTCTATGGAATCAAGGATAATAGAGCATTCCAATCGCTTCTTTATTTCATTTTTTATTTATATTTATAAATTTTATAATAATTTAACAGATTTTTTATCTTTTTATTTATTTATTTTATTTTCTTAAATTTATATTTTTTTTATCAAATATAAAAAATAAAATTGACTCTAAATATTTTTTTATTAATTTTTTCTTTTTTTTCTATTTATTGTTCTCTAGATAGTTTTATTAATCAAAAAATTAAAATAAAAAATGAAAAAAAATATTATTAAATTACATACAATTTTCAATATAAATTAAAATAGAAAATAATTTTTTTATAAATATAATAAGAAATAAAATAAAGAGTATAAACCTATAAAGATGTGGATAAAATTATATAAATTTTTTATAATTTAATTAAAAATTTTGAATTTAAAAGGTATCACTATTTGAAAACTCATAAAAAAAATATTTAACCGTGTGTGACTAAAAAAAAAATTATAGAAGGACAAGAACAAAATCTCTTGTTTGTTAGGCTTTTATTCTTCCACATGTAAAGGAATTATCTTTCTTGGAAACCATCTCCACGTAGTGATTAGGACTTCTTTTTATTATTATTATTATTTTGTTAAATAATTTATTTGGTTCAGTCATCAATTGGTTGGAGAGTTTTGGAAGCTCATCAACCAACCAATGGTGTAGCACATGGCAATTGGTTGTTTTATGACTATGACTATATATATTGACAAATTTTCAAATTAATTTCCATTATTATGTTATTACTTTCATAAAAAAAGCAGTATGCTGTGGACCCACCAAACGTATTATATTTGACACTTATGGTAATTTTTTAAAACTATAGATGTTAAATGTGATACATATTTTTATTTCGAATTTGACATTTTTTAGTTGAGGAAGAAGCAAATTTTACCATCCAATTTATATTGAGAATATATATTTTTTTTTTTGTTTATTCCACAAAAATACTGTTAGATTTATTTTCTTTGCTGCTAATCATGACAAGATTAATAAAGTTAAATTGGAGAATGGTATTAGTTTTCAATAAATTAATATGAATTTTATTTATTTATTTATTTAAAACGTTATGGATTCGGGCCATCACAATTTGGGCCTGTTTGGGCCATTCTCCTCGTTCTTCCTCCCCACCCACTCAAACCCACAGACAAGTCAGTCACGTTTCAAAAATACATTGCACTGGACAAGAACCCTTCTTCCAAGCGCTCCCCATTTTTGTCTCTCAGCTGCCGTCTCCGCTATGAAGTTGCACTCTATTCTAGTCTCCTCTTCTCCATACCCACTTCTCTATTCTTCACCCACAACCTGCTTCTCTACCCAAACCAAACTTAAATCACTCCTGCTCTCTGTTTTTCGCACTCCTAACGCTATACCCAAGGGAAAGGTTGAGGGTTTATGCATCACTAGAGCCATGGATGGATCCTCTCAGCCTCAAATTGGAACTGTGGACCAGCATAATAGGGAGGCCAAGCTGTGGGGAGGAAGATTCGAAGAGAGCACCACGCATACCGTGGAGAAATTTACTGAGTCTATTTCGTTTGATAAGCAGCTCTATAAGCAAGACATTGAGGGTAGCAAGGCCCATGCCTCTATGCTCTGTAATAAGGTTTATTTTTTTCTCATTTTTCTTTTAGTAATATTTTATAATTGTCTGGTTGATGATATACATTCTTGTACAAGTATCGTTTACCCTGAAAGTTCAGTGTAGCGCACCATGCAGTTAATGCAAATTAATTAGCTTTTTTCTGAACTAGAGTTATTGGTTAATGCAGTGCATTTTGTGTGGTGTTGTTTTGAATCAAATGCATACAGATATTGTTCTTTTGTATTTGTAGGGATTGATAAGTATCAATGATAAGGATAGTATTCTACAAGGTCTTGATGAGATTCAGAAATGCATTGAAGCTGGAGAATTTGTGTGGAGGACAGACAGGGAGGATGTGCACATGAACATTGAAGCTGCTCTTACTGATATGATTGGTGAGCCTGCAAAGAAACTCCATACAGCTCGGAGCAGAAATGATCAAGTTATGACTGATTTTCGTTTGTGGTGTCGTAATGCTATTGATAGAATCATTGTGTCTATAAACAATCTACAAGTTGCAATGGCCACTTTAGCTTTGGACAATGAGGGACTCATTGTTCCTGGTTATACACATTTGCAAAGGGCACAGCCTGTTTTATTGCCACATCTTCTGTTGGCTTATGTTGAGCAGGTACTAATGGGCTGTTGCATGATATTTTGTTTTTTAACATGACATGATATTTTGGTTGTCAATGCTTTTATGTGTTTGCGTAGCTGAAAAAAAAAATTGATGGTTTGGTTGAGATTTGCATCCGAGATTACTGGGGAACATATTTCAAGCTTGACATTTATAATATCCACTCATAATAGAATATTTACTTTGTTAACTAATAAGAAAACCAAAAACATGCACGCTAGCCATCCATTAAAATGCTGCAATTGAAAAACTTCTTTCCAAACCTTAAATATCAACTTAATATATATGACATGGCTTTTGGATTCTTGATTTGGAGAATACATCTATTTGCTTTGGAATGATTTACCCATGGCATTGTTACCAGCCCAAGACTGGTGTTCACTAGTTTTGTTTCATCTACTTCTGGTGTCCTGATAGAAAAATTTCCATGATGTTGTCATGTAGCTTGATCGTGATGCCAGTCGTTTACTCGATTGTAGAGCCAGGCTGAATTTCTGTCCCTTGGGTGCATGTGCATTAGCCGGCACTGGCCTACCCATTGATAGATTTATGACTGCTGATGCTCTAGGATTCACTGCTCCAATGAGGAACAGGTATGTATTCCTTCTTTTTTTTTTTTATCACTATACCCTTTAAGATGTTGAATGTGATATTCTTGGTCTTCTAGGAACAACCATAAATATCTTTTGATTCCTATACCCACAGGAAATCTAAGAAAAATATCAGCAATTATCTATTATTTATCCCCTCTTTTTATTCTTATATATGTTTCTGAAGTCTCTTATCTTTATTTCTTCTTGCACATCATGTGATTAAACTATTATTTCTTGATGATTCACTAATGCTTCCCAATGATATCATTCCATTGAACTAATCATAAGAGTTTGCTAAATAGCTAATACTTTCTTTCTGGAACTTTTTTATTAAAAAGTTATTTTCTATTTACCTTTTAAGTTGTAAATCTGCTCGCAAGCGGTAAATAAAATGCATTTTAAAAGGCAACACTTCCTATGTGCTGCTTGTATACATTATCACTGTGGGGATAGTTGGTCTTTTTACCAAGTGAATCATTGAGATCATATCTTCTATCAGCTTTTCTATTTCCTCAAATTCTTGATATCTAGTTTCATGGGTTAGTTGGTTAAGTTTCATTATTTTCATAGTATTGATGCAGTTTCAGACCGAGATTTTGTCTTGGAGTTTCTTTCTGCTAATTCCATCACAGCCATTCATCTCTCTCGGTTGGGTGAGGAATGGGTATTGTGGGCTTCAGAGGAGTTTGGATTTATCATACCAAGTGATTCGGTTTCAACTGGAAGTAGCATAATGCCTCAAAAGAAAAATCCAGATCCTATGGAACTTGTTCGAGGAAAGTCTGCAAGAGTTATTGGCGATCTGGTTACTCTTCTCACATTATGCAAGGGACTTCCACTTGCTTACAATCGTGATTTGCAGGTAGACACAGTTATGCATTTGTACAATTGTTTACTAATAAAAGATTTAAAGATTTGGAGAGTCTTATACATCGTCCATAGTCATAGATGCTTAGGCTATTCCAGTCTGCTGCTTTATGTTGGAAACCTGTTTCATCTTGGTTATACATTTATGCTTGTATATATTCATTGTTATTTCCTGTTTCATCCTTGTGTCATCTTTGCATACCTATGCTTCTATTTATCCTTAACTTCTTGCAATTCTAAACTATTTAAGTTTTATTGGTCCTTTTTCTTTCTGGGACAGGAAGATAAGGAACCTGTATTTGATAGTGTTAAAACAATTATAGCGATGCTTGAAGTTTCAGCTGAGTTTGCACGGAACATAACCTTCAATCGCACAAGAATTCAAAAAGCTTTGCCAGCTGGCCACCTTGACGCCACAACACTTGCTGATTATCTTGTGAAGAAGGCAAGTCATAATCGACATTCTTTTCAGCTGTTTTAGAATATCTTGCATCTCTTAAATTTTTTGTGATAATAAAATTTCTTCTGAATCCAAAATCTCCTACTGCAGGGAATGCCTTTTAGAACTTCCCATGATATAGTCGGAAGGTCTGTTGCCTTGTGTGTTTCAAAGAATTGTCAACTTCAAGAGCTAGGTCTTGATGAATTGAGAAGTATAAGTCCAGTTTTTGAGGAGGACGTGTACGGCTATCTTGGAGTTGAAAATGCTGTTACGAAATTTTGCTCATATGGTTCCACAGGGTCTGCGTGTGTTGCCGAGCAACTTAACTACTGGGTCAGCAAACTTGAAATCAGGAATTGACCTCATTAATGGAGTCTTGGTGATTTTAGTTGGCCTTCTTTGCTAGACTTTCTGCAGTTATTGTTGAGGCCTCAGAAAATTAGTAATAAGTGATCAGGTTGATGCAGTGCCGGGAGTGCGCTACTGGTTGATGCACCATGTCAATGAACAATTACAATATGAACATCAACAACAAGAGGGAATTATTCGCATTGCATGAGAAGAATTGAACAATAACATGTAGGACATGTAATGCCTTGTTGTTCATTTGATATCGAGTGAATTTTCTAGTAAATTTTGAAGACCATCCTCCTTATCGGGTAGCTAGAAGGGGCATGTATTTAGTGAATTTCCAAGGTTGTCTTTAGACAATTGAATTCCGCTTATATGAGTTTATTAAGCGGCTTACTTGTATCGTAAAATATGGGTAATGTTATCACCACAATTGAGAATTAGATACAAATTCTAGCGATCTCATCAGTTGATTGCTTATACTGTCCATTCAGAAGAAGGCAATACATCCAACCTGTTAAGCAAGAGTAATGGAACCACGTAATGGAAACCAGTGAACCTGAAGTTTATACCACAAAAATATAGATCAGATTGAACATAAAATTAATCAATTCTGCAGCCATAGAAACTTTCAACTTGTATTACAACAAAAGCTCCTCAAATGGCATACATCTGCAGTGACCTGTCTCAAACAAAACACTTCCAAAAGAGGTCCCCTTCCTCAAAACTCACTTCGTTTCACCCTCAAATACATGGTGAAGTATATAAATCTCAACATTCAATGTAAAACACACACTGCGATTCTATAATGTCCTATCCTTTGGAACATCCGAACTTTGCGCAGCAAGAAAATATGCTTTCCCACAAAAACATTTTAGCATATGAGTTTCTTCTCTGTTCAAGCATTCTTATTCTGAAATTTGTGAGCGCCTGGCCCTAGTTACTCTCATTTCATTATCCACCAGAGTAATTGTTTCTGCCTTTTTTAGGCCTTCAGCATTTTCTGGCAGTGAGGAAGATGGTTCTACAGCACCATGCTGAATAACTGATTTTTGCCCTCTCGTTTTCTGTCTAGGTATTTTAGCAGTGGGACTTGTATTCACCTGAAGAGATTAATTCTGTCAGTGAGCTATAGAGAGAGAGAAGAAAAGCAAGCAAATAAGCTCCGGAGAAAACTGAGGACATGAAAATGAGACCGTTCACTTCAAAATATCATATGTCCGCAGACTTTGTAATAAAAGTTGTAACACAATTAAAATTGACATTGATGCGGGACTGGACATACCAGTGTATTTCCAATTTCATTTAAAGGTTTCCTTCTCGGCACACAATCATTATCAAAATCACGAGGTTGGGGAACAACAATGGCGATTTCCGATTCTGATTTGCCAGAACTGTGCGATGAGTCTCGAGCCGCCTCTTGTAGTAGGGATTCATCCACCTTAATATAGTGAACTGCTCTATTGGTGCATTTGGAGGTTGTACATCCACATCCTGTGCCACAGTTGCCACCACCAGCCCGACATGCGCATTTTAATGTCTTGCACAGAGATTTTTTACTACAAGAGCAGCACACTATAGGAGTAAATTTCTGGCTATTTCCCCCAGAATATTCTGATTCGGATGTGTCCATGGTCTCAATACTACTACCGCCAGAAAAATAAGGTTTAACAAGGTCCACCTGATTAACAAATGTCAAAACTCCATCAGCATATTTTTATGATAAATAGCAATGCTTGATAAATCTATTCTGCGTTGCGAGGGTTTCTCAAATGTCAGCTAGTAAAATCTAGAAAAAGCTAGGCATGACAGGTGGATGTATGTACTTACGTCCAGTTTCTTTCTATGAACTTCTGCCTTTGGCCTTCCTAGTTGATTAACCAAATTACTTAGCCGGACTATTTCTTCTTTCAGGTCTTTCAATTCTGAATCTCTTACTTTGCAGTCAACTTCTTTATTCTGTAACAGGCACCTTAAAACACCAGAAGCTGATATTTTCAGCATTCGGTGCCCATATATACAATAGAAAAATGGTAAAATTACTAGGAAAAAGGTGAAAAATTTCATCTCACCTAAAATTTTCTTGCCTGAGCATCTCTGCTTCTTCCTCAAACTTCCTGACCTCATCAGCCATCCTAGCCATATACATTACTTAAATCAGTTTCCAAGATAAACAGTAACTTAACGGATTCAACTTTCACTTTGAAACTCGACTAAAGATGAAACATGAAAAACCCAAATCCAAATGAAAAAACTTAAACAGTATAGCCAAGAGACATGGAAAAGCTACATGCTTGAAAGTTAATAACACAATGAAGACAAATGGTGGACAAGAACTGAGTAAATGAAACAAAAAGATTCAGCTTGAAATACCACCAGTTAAGTCACAAGGACATACTCTTCCATTTGGCGTTCATAGTCAGCACGTATCTCTTCTACCCTTGCCGCAATTTTAAGTTCAATCTCTATACCCTGAACCAGTGAGTCAGTGACATGTCAAAAGAGATATAATAAAAAGGTCATTGGAATATCATTATTCAACAGAAATAAACATTATGTTCCCATATGAGAAAACCCAATCACTACAAATCCACCCATAGGTGACCTAGAGATCAGTCCAGTATATGATTTTCATTCTTAAAAGAGAAAAATTACTCAAATGTTTCTATGATGACATTTTACCCCTTAAGTTAAGTGCAAAATATACAAGCAGATGAAAAAATTTCTACACGAGAATTTAGGATAGCCAGTTAGAAAGGGGGGGAAAAAAGTTCTGTAGTTCAGTGAAAAATTCTCTTCACGTTCATCATTTGTCCTTCACATAAACAGTAGCAAATGTATTTCTATCTAGAAGCTAGAAAATTTCAACAAAAGATTGTTGGCACTTAGGATTCTAGTTCATATAATTTGGCAAAATCAGCTTCAATTTCAACTGTTTTAGAAAGGATATCATGGGTACAAAGCAAGTTCTGATAGCAAATTCAGCCTAATTAGTTGGGCTTGCAGGCATCTTAAACATTGCAAGCACCCCATTAGTGCATCAGCTGAACACCTTGTTTTCTGATTGTTGGATCATTTCTATTTGGGTTAGGCATACCTGAACTCCAGGACTTGTGCCACTTTTAGTATCTACATAAGATTTGTAAACAAAGAGAAAGTCAATAAGGAACACTCTCAAAAACAAACACAGACAGCTCAGAGTAGCATATCCCCTAACCAGAAATTCTGTAAGATAAAGCTTTTCGAGACTCTAATAGCTCTTTCAGCCGTTTAGTAGCCATAGAAGCTTCTTCTGTCTTTCGCTGCAATACCTGATGTTAGAACTTAAAAAGTTAGAGGAATAATTTTCCAGGATATGTACGACTTACAGGAGCACGAAGGAGAAGCATAGAAAGTTAAAAGGTACACAACTTACCAGTTTCTGCTTTTCACTCAAAGCCAGCAGTTTATGTATTTCATAATCTTTTCTTCTTTCCTCTTTCTTGAGCTGTTAATGAGAAAACATGATACAAATATCCAGAAGTCAGTTTATGACTCCAAGCAAACTTCATCGATAACTTGGCATGTAAAAAATCCAGATTCAACAAAGAAGAACAACTTCAAGAGTAACAAGGAGCCTGAAGAACTTCAAGAGTAAATACAATAATGACTAATTAAATAATCAACAAAAACCACGTGCCTGAAGAACTTCCTTCTCCAGTGAAGCCTTTGATAGCCTGAACTGCACTGACTCTAACTTGCTCTTGCAGAGAAGTTGAACCTTAAAGGAGAAGGGGGAAAAAAGAGAAAGCAAAATCACTGAAGGTATTGAAAGTAAATAAAACAGATAATGATTAGTTTAAGTGGGGATATTTCAAGAATAGGAAAAAAGAATTGCACCTTCTGAACCTTTAATCTCTGAATTTCATTCTGAAGGGATATCCCCGCCTCACCACTTTTTTGTTTTTGTGCTGAGTTATACCTTCGTGCTGAAAGCTGAGATAGGCCATATAGTTTCTTCTTCAGCTCCATAACCTAAATGGAACATCAATTATACGATTATTTGAAAAGTTATAGGAGGAGATATCATTGAAATGTGAATAAAAAAAATTCACCTGATCTTCAAGGATACGCAGCTTTTGAGAATCATCTTCCTTCAGCTCTGAAAGGCCATCAACGGAAGTGGGTGAAATATTAGGCAATTTCTGCTTTAATTCCTCAATTTCCCTCTGCCAATTCAAGAAGGGATTAGGCCGATGATATCTTACTCAACACATTCTTGCAAAACCAGTAATATCCAAAAAAGTATGTTCCAGATTTAATCTCCAAAGAAAAAGAGCATTTTAAACAATTTTCATCGTAAAGGAAATAAAACAATGATTGTTTTGAAAAAGAAAATATCAAAATCCAGTCTCTAGAAGTGATCCTTCGTTAAAATAATATATAAAAGCTTCATTCCTGAAATCTAAACAGCTATAGTTGAATAAGATTTTCCCTAATATTCCCAAGAGAGAATCAAATTGAAAAAGATCACATTATAAATCAAGCAAATTGGATATAAAATAGTACCAGTAAAAGACAAATACATAAAATGTAATGTAAATTGGAACAGTGACCTTAAGGGCTTCATTCTCTTTCTCCAAATCATCAATTCTCTTATCATAATGCTGCAGCTGCTGCTCTTCTCCTATGGCTGCTGGTGGAGAGGAATCGGATACGCTGCTTCTCTTCGATCGGCGATTTGGTTTTTTCATTTCTTATCCGGCTAAAGATGGCGTTAATCGGCGATCGGATCTACACCGTTTATCCTTTCAATTAGCAAGCAACTTGGTGGCTTGCCAATCAGTGGCACAATATTTTGAATTTTGCTTGGTTTCCCTCTTCTTTATTACACGCTCTCAGTACACTTCTTTGGGCTTGGGGCCTTGCACCTTCTGACTTCTTTTCCTAACAAGAGGCCATCTGGTAGAAAACGATTATGGTTATGTCTTGCCGTTCAACTAGAACGTCATGTCGTTTTCTTGATTCCGGAAATTACCTTTGGTTTGGTTTAAAAGTGGTTATTTGAAGGGTGAATTTCAGTGATCCAATTATATAATTCATAATAATTTAATATTTGAAAAATTATTTGTAATATAAAAATATTCAAATTATATAAATTCTAATAATTTAATACTTTAAAAATTATTTGTAATACAAAAGTACTCTAATTATATAAAAGGTAACAATTCAATATCTCAAAAATTATTTATAATACAAAAGTAACGTTTATTTTGTAATTAAATAGTACTTCTGTATTTGACTATATCTCCTTAATACAAGTGTGATATGAAATATGCATATCATATAAATTTTAATAAAAATAAAATTAGTTATAATATTTACATCAGATAAATTTCAATTTACTAACTGGGTATTATAATTAATTTTATTTTTGTTAAAATTTATTTAAATATTGCATATCATACTTTTATTAGAGAAACTAAAAGTGTATCATTAAGTATTCTAAAAACAGATTTTAAATTTTTTAATTAACTAAACGAAGTATAATAGCTGAAAATAAAATACTATTTAGTTACAAATAATATTTAAAATACTTGTTACAATTTAAATAATTAAAATATTGAGTAAGAAATTCACCCTTATTTGAAACGTTCCAGAAATTTAACGGCATTTTGAGCAATCTGTTGGTTTGACTTGGATATAAACATAAAATAGTAAATTTGACCGTAAATCGACTCTCGAATGTTTTTTTAATTTTATTGGTACTTTTTATTATTTTTATTTTTATCGATTTTTTTAGTTTTTACTCTAACTATGGACAATCATCGTATATTTAGCAAAAAAAAATTTCGTTCAATTAAAAAAATATATATTTTTTTTCTATCTTTAAATATGAATTAAAAATTTTATTAATTTGTATAGCGATTGTTTATTATTATGCATGTATTTATTTATTTTTTATTATTATTTAATTAATTTAATTACTAAAGAAAATATAAATAATTATGTTTATATTAGATAAAACTAAAGTAAATATTGGATCAAATTTCATTAATTTTCTAATAAATATTGGATAAATCTTGTATAACTTCAATTATTATTAATTTTCTAATAGACTTTAGATAAATTTTGGACAAAGCTTATATAATCTTATGTAAATTTTAGATAAATCTAATATAAATTCAATTTTTATGAATTTCTGTATTTTTATAATATATTTTGATGCTTTGACTTATTTAAAAAAAAATTAGTGATTTTTCCATTTTTTGAAAGAAAAAACTTTAAGAAGTATATTTTTGTAAATATTTAGATGTTATTTTTTAATTTTTGTAAAAATCCCAACATAAAATACTATCCTGGGCAGCTTCATTTTTCTTTCATAATTTTTTATGAATAAAAAATGCAGTTTCTTTTTCCTGCATTTTTTTTTTCCTTTGCTTTTTATGTTTTAGATCTGATTATTCTTCTATAACCATATCAATTTAGAACATCGTTTTATTTTCTGTTGAAAAGCATTTTTTTTTTTTTTTTGCCTTCCTTAATATTACTATTTCAGTAATTAGAGCTATAGAGTATCAAATTTAAATTTTTTCATCGAATGTTTTACTAAAATAAATTTAAATTTTTGCCAGGATATAATATTTCAGCAACAATAGGAGCTTAGCTTCTCATATAAAATCTCAGAATCGAAACTCTACAAAAAAAAAAAAAAAAAATTTCTGTTTTTTGGTACATAAAATTTAAAATCTTTTGAGAATGAGATTATTTTAATTACATATATAGGAAATATAATTTCTCCAAAATTTATCCTTGTGCTCGTCGTCTCCCCATAGAGAACAAGTACGTCTCAATTTTGCAGGGAAGGAACTCAATGGTACGCTAGAATATAAAATTAGAGATAAGAACCGACAATTATGATGTCTAAACCACCAGTAGGAGAAAAGGAAAACGGAAAAAGCCTTAATCTAAAGCCGTGACAGCTCTTTTCTTCTTGGATTTCAAGAAAGAAATCAATTCCAGGGTTTTCCTACACAATCAATCAAGTACATGCACTCAAGGTTTAATCATACCTTAGTGCTCCACATCCTTTTTCTTCCAACAGTTGAAGAGAAACAAGAATTCTTTTAAGGGTAAGTGTGGACTGTTGACGGTGAAGAGATGCATCATTTTAGAGTTAGCGCCCGTAGTTCTCCTTCTCCTCAGATATTCTTGGAGGCCTGGCATTATGTACATTGGCTTCCTTGTTAACTAGTTCATTGGATTTATCAGCATTTCTCTCTCTCAAAAGGGCACTGCTGCTATTTGATGCAGCTGATAGCATAGCTCTTGGTAACTTCAAAGGCACTTCTTCAGAGCTTGCACCATTGTTGTCTGGTTTTTTACTGTTAGATGCAGCTGGCAGCGTAGCCCTCGGTAACTTTAAAGGCACCTCCGCCTCAACAACACTCTCGTTTGGCTTCTGTGGGGCTTCTGCTTTTTCTGATTGTGTGCTGGGTGGTGCTACAGGAACAAGCTGAATCACTTTTTTGGTCCATTTCTTTCGCTGGTTAGGGTTTGCTGCTTTTGATTTTGCCTGCAGGAGCATTAAAAAATTGAAAATGATTAGCACAGTGGAAAAATACAAGCCAAGATGAATCCACGGTAAGTAGAATAGTTGCATTTTCATGCAACTAGATTTCAAAGAAGAATTCTTTTTTATGTAAATATTAGATAATGTCAAAGAGAGCACACCTCTGTGTTCCCTATGTCTGCCAAAGGTTTCCTTTTAACTCCACCATTATCATCTGTCTCAGCTGGCTTCTCAACGAGTGCATTGTGAAGCAAAATCGCACCTTGAGAAGCAAGATCATGATTTTTCTCCATTTCATCGGAGCCCAGCTCATCTGTCTTGGATGTGGCATCTTCCCTGTTAGAGCATTTGCTCGGGATACAACCACAAGAAGGCCCACAAGTGCCCTTGGCAGCTCGGCACTGGCACTTCCCTGTCTTGCATAATGAATATTTGCTGCACGTGCAACAGACTTCAGATGCAATTTTTACAACTCCCTCACCAGAAGAATCAAATTTGGAGCTTTCTGGATCGCTGGTTTCTCCCTCATTTGAATTGCTTCCACTTTTGGAAGCTCTTTTCTTATGTGCTCGTTTCCTTGGTCGTGCTGATTCATCATCAGCCATGTCCACATCTGACTGTACCCATTCATCATCATCTGAATGTTCGGATTCAGATGTATCCATATCCTCTAACATGACAGAGTTTCGCCATCCCTAAAATTAAGCAAGGGAAAGAAATATCAGTAGATCCAACAACAGAATCATAAATAAATTCATTCAGGATAAAGAGTATATATTTATATTCGCGGAGTCAACAACAGAATCAACTCGTGTCTTTATATTTGGCAAGGAAGTTTACCTGCTTACGCAGTTCATACTTGTGTCCTCCACTGTTGTCAGGAACCTCCAAATCTACTTGACTTCTCATGGAGTACTTCTTCAATTCCAAATTCTGTTATCACACATTTAAACGTTTTTTAGCAACTGAAAATTCTTCAGACAATGCCGAACCTTGCAAGAATAAAGATAAATTTCTAAGCTTGTAAAATCTATAGTCTGATCATTAATTCTCCATCCTCATCATCTAGATTCTTTTGGCATGTATAGATATAAACTTATAATTCTAAAACATCATATGATATTGCTTGATTTTTTTCACTGACAAATGCAAGTTCATCGGATATGTACATGCACATATAATTTTTTTCTTAACTATAGCATGCAAGAACGTTAAGAGCAGTATAGAACATCATTTTTATATACTATTACTTATCATCCACATCGTTATGTTCTATTTCCAGTGCATTCTGCCGGAATAAGAAAACTATGGAACTAACCTGTGACTTCACCTGATGAATGAGTTCTGCCTTCTGCATTTCTAGATGCCTTGCCAAAGTACCGAGTTTTACAATCTTTTCCTTTAAATCTCTTATTTCACTATCCCTTTCCCTGCAATCAACTTCCTTATCGCGCAATTGGCACCTGCAAAAAGGCATGAACCATAGTGACTTGCTCTTCTTAGTCTTCAAGAAAAATGCAGTTGATAAAATTGATCAAGAAGAAGAACATAAATTTTTTCTCATTCATTATTAATACTACACGTTACAAAAATGCAATTTTACTGAGAAGTTTGAAGCTGGCATGCTATGAGTTACGAGAATTACAGAAAATCTAAGTTTCACAAAAATTATGTTGAAGAAGGAAAAGGTGAGGAAAAGAGAAACAGGACACGAAAAGCACAATACCTGGAGGAGGATGCTAAGTTGAACAGATAATTCATCACATTTTTAGCCTCAGCTAGAGAACGAACTTGATTCCAGCGACCCCTTCCACTAAATCCCCGCTCACGCTCTTCTGCTTCTGACAATTGCGATGCCATGGAAACCAGAGTTGTAGAGGAAGTAGCCAGCATATTTTCAAGTGCAAAAATTCTTGAATTTCTTGCACCAGGAGACATTGAAGAATCACTGCATGTCATGCCATTGAAGCAAAATATCCAATCATTGACTGGTGGCATTGAATGATATTGGCAAAACTTATTTCCAACACAGAAATAAACCTTCACCTTAAATTCGTTTGTTTAACAATTTTGGCTTCTTCCTTCAACTTTGCTAACTCCTTGGCCATTCTAGCCCTCCTAAATGACAAGAACCATTATTTGAGTTAGCTTGTGCAGCAAGAAGAATTTTATAGATGGCTTAAAAGTCAATGTCTTAATATATGCATATACACACGAAAGAGATTGAAGCATTTAAATTTGGACAAGTTACACGTTAAATTCATTTGAGTTGCATAAAAGCAGTAACTATGATGAATAGAGAGGACAAAAGATTCAAATATCTCAAGTTAAAACGAAATCCCTTCAAAATATATCTATAAAATGACATACCCTGATTACATTCTGCATCAGATCCAATAAAACGCAAAACTTTTGATTAAGTATAGAGTCAAAGGTCTCAAGTTATATTAGTCATTTGAAAAATAGCTCTAAGTAATGGCACTCACTCTTCCATTTGACGTTCATACTCAGACCGTACTTCATGTACGCGTAGTGTAACTTCAAGCTCGTGCTCAATTGCTTGCATTAGAGCCTTCATATAGAAAGTATGTGTGATCAAGAAAAACAAAGCGCAAGAGGACTAAGGAATCAAATCCAGTGCAAACAAAATGCAATTCCGCATCTTCCTATTGTTAGAAATACCTGAATTCCAGGACCATTACCATTTCCAGCACCTGCACAGAGCAAATAAATGTCAGCAATTAATATAGTTTTGAATAACATATAAAGAGCGTGAAGCAGTAATTTTTCTTACTGTAAGTTTCACGTGAGGAAGCCTTCCGTGATTCTAGAAGTTCCTTTAACCTTTTAGTGGCCATAGCTGCTTCTTCAGTCTTTCTTTGCAAAACCTAAAATGAAAATGCAGAAAATGAGCTGAGCATCTCTTTAGGACGATAAAATTTAATACTGTAACTGCAGCTATACCATTTTCTGCCTCTGATTCAAAGCCAATAGCTTGTGCATCTCGTATTCGTTCCTTCTTCCCTCTTTCTTTAGCTGGCAATATTTAAACAGAAAAGGGGAAAAAGGAAAAAGAAAGTGATTGTCACGACTCAATTAACAAGAAACATGGAATAAGAAAAGATAATTTAGAAAAGCATATAGTTTGCTCAATGCTTGAATTTTATCCGACATACTTAGTGCCAAAAAGCTCATAAAATATGCATGGAAGTTGTAATGTTTTCTTTTCTTTCACATACCTGAAGAACTTCTTTTTCACGTGATGCCTTCCATAATCTAAACTGCTCAGACTCTTGTTTGATCTTTTGCTGCAGTTGAACCTAGTTGGCACACAATTGCATTGGCACTGAGATTAGAAACTACATTTTGTATTTTATTATAAATACTCTCTTCATAGAATAACGTGGCACCTTATGACTCTTGATTCTCTGAATCTCCTCATGAAGTCGTCTTGCAGCTTCATCACTCTTTTGCTTTTGTCTCAAAAGTTGAGCTTGTGCATCTTGTTTCTTTTTTAACTCTGCAACCTGCAAAGCAGAACGTGAATATCAAAAAATTCACTATTTAAAAGAGGAATAAGCAAGTGCCAAACTCACCTGTGCCTCAAGGAGAGTCAACTTTTGAAGATATTCTTCCTTCAACTTTTGAGCACCATCATCAGAAATAGAAGACATGTTTTGGAGGTTGTGTCTCAGTTCATCAATCTCTTTCTGCCAGTTAATAACAGTAAAAAATACTGATATATCATAATGAATATTAAAACCAAAAGAGAATATTATAATTTATAACTGACGCAAACCTGCAAGGATCTCTTTTCTTGTTCCAAATCCTGAACTTTCTTCTCATAGTGTTGTCTAAGAACTGAAGTATCAGCGTTTGAAAATCGCTTCATTTCAGCCTTCAACAGAAAAAGGACAGAGAAAAGAAGATAATGAACAAAATGCTATGACATTGGAGAATGAATACAAAGAAAAACCTTATTATAGAACAAGTTCACTTTCACAATCAACATGTGACACATGACAAATTTTTCACTAGTTGTAAATAATTCATGAGAATCCTCAGGCTCAAAATTTCTTGTCCATCTAATTTCTTTCTGTTGCCTGCTAACATAATATCAGTAACCTAGACAATCTAGCAACAAATATGTTCCAATATTTCCACTTCATTTAATTTTTGAAAAGTATAAAGCAAAATATGTCCATGACTAGCAATTAGGAGCCGTATTGCATTTACCTCCTTTTGTTCAAGTTTTCTGTCCAACTCTTTCAGCTCCTTATCCAATCTTTCTTGAAGAGAAGAATGCTCAAGCTCTTTCTCCTCATCATCAATGTCTTCTGCAAATGAGTAAAAACAGTTTAATCTGAATTTTTTCTTATTTGATCAACATGATTAGACATTACAAATAAAAATATGCAAGCAATAGCATCAAAGGCATAAATTTCTAACTACTTATGTCCCATAACCTCTAAGGCACCAGAAATGAAATTGCACAACTTTAATGTAGCACCAAATAAACGTGAGAAAGCTACCAAACAAGAAGCACCAAATATGAGAAGAAGCATTTTGCTACATGAATTGAAAAGACAAGAAAAAGAAAAATGTGCATTAATAAGACAAAGTCAGACACCACCAAATTGCAAATGCTGTAGCAAATTAAAGGTTCAAGTTTGTTACCTGAAATGTCCGCATCTTTGGAATCAGAATTGGATAATTCATTTAGAGATGGGAATGATGCATCTTTTGAGTGTAACCCATCATCATCTGAGTCAACACAATCAAGAAACAGACTTCGCTTTGAGTTTGGGAAGTTTTTCAGTCGCTGCAACTCTCCTTCTAATTCTTGAATTTTTGAAACGTAATTTTTTATCAAATCAAAATCCTGGTATGTTTTAGAATTTTGAGTTAACAAGAGTTCTATTTTTTAAATCATGAGAAAGTTGCAATTAATGCAAGAGCAAATAATGACTTCGACCTTACCTGATTTGAATTAGATTCAATCTCATCCCACGTTTTACCATTACGAGCTGATTCAATTTTCATGAGCAGTTTGTCCTTTTCAACCTGAAATATATAGCGAATAGCTCAATTTCATCGCTGCAACATGAACATCACCAAGAACAGCCGAAATAATATTTTAAATATTGAAGCACAGAAACGGAAAGAGTGACCTGTGCATTAAGAGCAGTTTGTGTCAAGTGTTCACAAGTGACTCGACGCTCTTGAAGCTCTCGCTGCAATTCTGCATTACTTGCTTCTAGCAAAGATACTTTATGTTTGAGAATCTGAATAGAAAAAATTTATGCATCAGTTGGGCAATTAAACCAGTAAAGTTGGAGCACTTAACTTCTTAAAGCAAACATACTTGAAGTTCATCAAATGGTGCACATGCATCAGCACGGTAGAACACTAGTTCAGCCTGCAACTGCTCAATTTGGCTCCTCATTCTCTGAATCTGAGCTGCCATTGGATCTCGGTTGACCTTGAAATCAAGTAAAGGTTGAGATCATCATGAAGAAAACCATGCAAGCAGAGAGCCAGGAAAATGCTAAACAAGCAAACTTACAACTGCCTTATTTTGAATGTTGCGGGCACGATTTGCATATTTCAGAGTGTTCAAAGTTTCTTCAGCATTTGTGTCAGCAGGACTAACACATGCTGTCACAAACATGGAAAAAAAAGTAGAAAAACAAAAGAAAAACTTCAGAATATCTATAAAGAAAAACTCTATAAAATGCCTGACCACATAAATTTGATATATGGCATACCAATCATAACGGTTTTGCTGTTTCCTCCCAAAGAATCCTATAATTGAAATTTCAACAGTGGTGAGAAGAAAGCACTTCAGCAAAGTAAAAAAGAGAAGTTCAGGATTTTCTAGATAACTTCCTGGATGCTTTCGGCTTAGTTTGTGCTACTAGTTCTATCATTTCTCTAATGCCACTGAAGTATAATCTGACCGAGAAATATATGCTGTCTAGTATTTTTTTTTCCGGAAGTCATCCACAATGGATCATGTTTCGTTGATTATCCATTATTGTCAAGTTGATATCATCAACAACAATGATGAACCAGAATATAATTTGTCTAAAGATAGAGGTACTACTGAACGAAAAGAATACGAGCCTGAAGTAATTATTAGAGTTTGGGAAAATAAATTGCAAACAATTTCCACCTTGAAAAAAAAAACAAAAATAAAAATGGAAATTACTGTTGTACCTGTAACAAGCGAGTCAACTTGCTATCACGATATGGTACATGCCCCCCTTCTTTACGCTTTTTCTCATCTCCCAAAGCACTTATCACGTTGCCAAGAGCCAGTAAGCCCTTATTGATGTGAATACCTGAACCATGTAATTATGATTAAAGACAAGAAATATAATAATTTAAGATATAACTTCAAATAATTTCAATTATTACTGAAACCATTTCCAAATACAGTCTGAAAACTCATTTTATAAATTCCACATTTTTCACAAATAATAGAAAAGTTATGAAGAAAAATATCTACTAAGTAATGTAGCCAAGGCAACAATTCAGCCATTATATGTCTTCTATGATTGGAAACAGATAGGAAAATAACAGATTACCTTCTTTGAAGCGCATGCCATCTGCACCTGTTCGTTTTGCACGTTCAGAACCAGCAAGGTCCACCAAATGTAGTTTTGCACACAGAATATCGTCACCAATATCATCATTATTCCCTTCCTTGGAACAATTGGCAATTTTCTTTTGCTCCATAGTAATTGTAAAAATAGCGTGGGAGCGACTGGAAAACAACCATTTAGCGAGCATAGAAACATTAAGCAATAGTACAAGACGATTAATTTTCAGAGCCTTCGAC
The DNA here is from genome assembly GCA_949630135.1 of Balakata baccata. NCBI lineage: Eukaryota > Viridiplantae > Streptophyta > Magnoliopsida > Malpighiales > Euphorbiaceae > Balakata > Balakata baccata. Next base: position 14,763 of record CATIWF010057960.1, on the reverse strand, counting down.
TTCAAATGTTCTAAGAAAGAATTATTAAAAATGATTAGGTGAAACAAATTGAAAAACATAACCAATAAGTTGTATACCAGTCAGAAAGCAATTCAGAAATTCTGTGATAATTGATAAATTCAATTGACAAAAACGCTACTTGATGACATTCATACCTTGATTGGCTGTTCATATTAGTACTTCCAGTGGCCCGAGACAATGAACCACGCGATAGATATGAAGCCATTTCTTCTTTGGTTCTTACTTCTGCTTCGGTCACCCCTGCAAGTGTTATCCCTCCATTCACAGTTTCTCTAATTTGAATTGGAACTCTTGTAGGGACTGTAGGCTTGGTATTTGCCCCTTCACCTCTTGAAAAAGCTGAAGAATTGGTGTCCAGCAAGTCGAACACCTCTTCCTTAAATATCTGTAAATTCAACATCATACATTAACTCATAAACCAATAGACCAAAAAAAATCTACGAAAGTAAATAGAGAAGTGATGGATCATCCTTTACCTCAATAAATGATACTCTTATCAAGAATTCTGTCGACTCTTTTTTTTCCTCCAATCTTTGGAATATAGTTTCCATCACTTTGGGGATAATGCCACTGCTACTTCCTTCGCCGTTATAATTAGTTCCCATTGTGTAAGTTTTTCCAGAACCAGTCTAATTTAAAAAGACAAAAAAAAAGAAGAAAAACATAGACTCAGCTAATTCACATTTGAATCAACTATATAAATCAAAATAACAGACAATTTAGCAGCTACAAATACAACAAGCATATGTAAAACCTGGCCATAGGCGAGAACTGTGGCATTGTAGCCATGGAAAAGTGCATCAACCAGAGGAGCAACACAGTCATCGTATATTGCTGAGGAAGGTGATCCCTTGCTTCCATATACAAAGTCATAAGTAAATGCATGTGACCCAATTTGGACCTAATATTATCCAAACAAAAATAGAAAAGCAAATCAAACAGCAAGCTAACTTTCTGAAATCCAAAGCTTTGGATTCAATATAAACAAACAAAAAATTAAAACTCAATCATATAAACCATTACTAAAGCTACCAATTCAATACCTGAGGCTCTCCTGGCACAACGGAGATACAATCGGTACAGCCAATAAGAAGCTCAGAGGTAATTAGAGGCCGAATATTTACTGCAACTCTTACGCACTCAGCATTGTCCATCTCTGCACCAAACAATCCGTTTCAAAAAGGAAATAGGTACCTAAAAACCCCAAAACAGATCCAAAAAAACCAACGAAATCAACAATCTGACGCATTTAAAAACGCTAAGCAGAAGCATTTCTATCACATTCATCAACCAAATAGAAATCTGCGATTTAACTAAAGAAAGATAATACCTAACGGAGATAGAGAAATCAAAACGTTGTTATTTTCTCTGTGGTGTTTGTATTTGAATGAGAGAGAGAGAGAGAGAGAGAGAGGTGGGTGTGCGATATTTGAAAGATCAAAAGAAATAAAATGATTCAATTGGATTTGAGAAAAAGGCGCTTTAGGTCCGAATTCAAATGTTTTGTGGGGTAGGTCACGTGCGATGCATGTGAGCAGATGGGCAACGCAACGGCTCTCTGCGAATTATATTATTTGTGATTGGAAATTTGGAATTTCTATTTTATATGTTTACATTATATCCGGACAGCCTCTTAATATTGTAAAGAATTTGGTGGTGAACTTAAATTGGATTAGTTTTTCTTTTTTATTTTTTTGTCAAAAAAAAAAAGGGTTAGTTTTTATAAAAGGAATTCACCACTCGAATATCAATGTATCAATAATGTTTACCACTCAAATTAATGCTAATATTTGTTTTTATTTTTTATGGTCTGTAATTAATTAATTATTTATTTAATCTAAAATAGTGTAAAATTTTAACTCATCAACTAAGAAGATGTTGATCAATTGGTGTGTGATTCTTCTAGTTTAACTAAATATTTCAAATTCGAATTTTAAATATATATCTATTTTAAAATTCATAATAAAGTATTTCACATCTTTTAAGGTTCAATCCAATGCAAATAGAGTTAGTTTTATCGTGTGATTCTAGTTGACTGACTGATAATACATATAATTTAACTAAAAAAATTTGGGCTCATCAATTTGATTGACAAGTTAATTAAAGAATTATTTCAAAATTTAATAATTTACAATTTTAGAGTGATAAATGTATATATTATAAAAATTATGATAATTGATGCACATCATATAGAGACATTAATATTACAAGATATATGGTAAGTTTCATTTAAAAAACCATTGCTTATCAAATTATTTTACAAATTAAAAAAATACATTATTTTTGTAGCAACTAATAATTATTCAATTTATCCCATCAATAATTATTTACTAAGAAATACCATGATTATATAAATATGCACATTTAAAAAGTAAAAAAAATAAAATAAAACTTATAAATTGTGCATAATTGAAAATTCAGCCCAGAGCTTTTATCTGCGGGTTACTTGTATGGGCTTTAGTCACTGTCCAATATTTTTGGGCCAAAGAATCCAATCTCAATAATACATTTTGATTAATGTGGAAATTTCGCCAATAACTTACTTTCAAATTTTTTTTATAAATTTTTTTTTTTTTTTACTCTTTTCATTTTTACCAAAATGGTTTTTGTTTGTACTAAATTTTTCATCTTATTCTTCTATGAGAATCACCATCACAAATCTCTGTTATATCCAAGAGCTACCATAGTAGATTTTCATCTTTTTTAAGAGTTACCATATCAGATCTTCGTATTCTTTGAGAATTACAATCTTTTTCCTCTTCTTTTAAATCATATCTAATTTTTCTGCCAAGAAACAAGCTTCTCTGCCTATAGCCGCTTTCTCTTCATTAATAATAGCTAGCAATATAGGGATTTTCCAAGTGAGATTTTGGCTTTTGATTTTATTCCATGCATTGAAAATTTTGATGATAGCTAATAGATTGGCTTTTGATTTTATTTCATGCATTAAATTTTGTAATTTTATATATAATTGAATAAAGATATCCACAAAATATCAAGATATTCATATAAATTCTCAAAAGTATACCTAATATATCTCCAAAAAATACCCAAAGTATTCCTAAAAAATTCTACACGTTATGTTTGGATTAAGAGATTTCAAATGAGAGATTTTGAACAATTTATGGATTATACCAAATCTATCATTTTGCTACTTAAAAAATATCAAAATCCATAGATTTTAGAAAATTCTTCATCCACCAAAATCCTTAAATTTGAATGATTTGATTTCACATCTCCTACATGAGAAAGTTCAAAATTCCTAGATTTTGATCAATGAGAGATTGCTGCTAAATTTTTTTATTTCAAAATTGTCCCTAATAAATTAATAATATTCTAAAAATATCATTAAAAATAAATTTTCTTTTAATTTCAACTAATTGCTCTATTATTATTATTATTATTATTTTGCATAATACCATATTAATATGCATTAAAATATTAATAAAAAAATATTTTTTAACAACATAATCAAACATTATAATATATAAAAACTTTATTTTTAAAAATTTTTCAACTTTTAAAATAACCAATTTTATTTTTTATATTTTTAAGTATATAGCGGAATTTATTATATATGCTTAATTAATAATAAATTATCAATATTTAATAAAAGATAAAATTGAAAATTAATTGTTAAATTCATTGATTGTGGTTATTGAACCAAATATGAGTATGAGAAAAATTACATTATCAATTCATAGATTTTATAGTCAACTAAAACAATGAAATTATTAGAATATATGAATTTTACAATTCATGAATTTTATAAAATCCCTATATTTTAAATGCCCTTAATCAAAATGGTGAGAATTCCTAAAATATACCTCAGGTATTCCTATAAAATTCTCAAAAGTATATTTAAAGTATTCTGAAAGGTATACCAAACTGTTTATTTAAAAATTTATGATATTTTGAATCATTTTTTTGTTGGATTTATGTGTGATTAAATCAAAGTATCCCCAATATATTTTCATAGAATTTCTAAAGGCATACCCAATATATTCTCAAGGTATTACAAAAGGTATACCAAACTGTTTATTAAAGAATTCGTGATGTTTTGAATTTTAATTGAATTTTATTATTCTTCTTCTTTAATAATCAAGTATTCTTGTTTCGATTTTTTTTAATTTTTTATTTGTGAAAATTGAACCAAGATATGCCCAGAGTATACTGAAGTTATGCCGAAAATACACTGTCAGACATATTTTGTGGTGATTTTGAGATTTAAGTATTGTTATAATTTTATAAAGTTGTTTTCGATAAAATTGAAAAAAAACTTTGAGCACCAGTAAAATTGTAAATTAGTATCCAATTTTTTGTATTTCTGTAAAATTCCCTTGATTAATTTTAGAGAAAATTATTATTTATCGATGGGGTTGGATATATTGTATTAGTACATTGCGAAATTTAAAAAGCATACGATTTGTTCTATATATTTTATCTATCTTATTGATAAGTCATGTCTTTAAATTTTTTGTTATAAAAATATTAGATGATAGTGAAATAACAAAAATAAAATTATTATTTATCCCTTAAAGTTTGATATATTATACTAGTTTTCCCTATAATTTTGTTCTACTATATTAGTACCTTCTAAAATTAACATAGGGTAATAATATTTCCTAGCAAAAGAAAATATTATTTCTAATTAATAGTAAGAGCTTTAAAATTTAATAAAAAAAACTATATAATTTAACGAAATTAAAATAGAGAGAGCAAATCGTATACTTTTTAAATTTCATGAGACTACTAGTATAATATGTCAAATATCATGGGTAAATAATAATTTTTCTTTAATTTTATAATTAATCCCTACTAATTATAGAGAAAATGGCTAAATTACAAACAAAAAATCATCAACCGTGCACTTTATCACATTTATGGCTAATTCTTTAAAAATTTGAGTTTAATTATATGTATTTTAGGTTTTATAACAAATCTTGCTTCAGGTGGACTGTATCTCACTCTGAACTTATGTGGTGATAACATAGAAAAAATATTAAAAATATAAAATAATGACGTGAAAAACACAATAAAGCTTATGTAATAAAAAAATTGTCACATGAGTATGTAAACAAAAATAGTGCTATTTTGTATATCAAATTACTCATCTCACGTAAACTAAAATGATACAATGTGACTAAGAGAGAGGCAAATGATGTTATAACTGGATTTATTTTGAAAAATTGACAATTTTGAAAAGGAGATTCATAGATCTATTTTAACAAATATAGTTTTTAAAATGATACCGTTTTTTTATATCCATATGACAATTTTTTCTACATTAGTTTCACTGTATTTTTTACGTCATTGTTTTATATTTTTAATATTTTTCCACATAATTATCATGTAGACTTTGAGCGAGATCCAGTCTATATGAGATAAAATTTATTATAAAATATAAAATTTATATAATTAAATTTATATTTTTAAGAAATTGGTAATAATTGTAATAAAACGTAAAATTTATGATTTTTTTTAATTTAGCCAAAAAAAATATTTATGTTGCCAACATTTGTATTCAGTACTGCCTGCAGTAGTTATAACCGTTGGAAGTGATGATAGTTCTGAATCTGGCAATGGCCTACTAGCATTTGTGTTAGTATATGACGCATCGGCTTTAATTTTTACTATAATTAAATATAATATAGGTTTGAAATTTGAGTATTTTCATCGTTATCAACTAATATTATTCAAAATTTATCACTTTTATAGTGTAAGGGGTGACTATCTCCATATTATATTGTTCAAGACATATTAAGCCTCATAATAAATATATATATATATTACTATAATTAAATATAATATATAGTATGTTAATTACAAGTAATTATCTATAAAAAATAATCAGAAGTCATCAATGACTATGTTTATTTAATATAAATTTATAAGTATTTTAAAATAGTTAATATTAATTTCCAAAATCAGTGGCATATCTAAAATTTTAAGTTATTGAGATGAAGATTATGTATGATCGATAAATAAAATTGATTAGATCATTATTTTTATTTTTAATCTTTAGTAGGATCGTTTGTAATTTCTTAAAAGACATTTCAAGTATATCAAATATCATAAGATTATGAATATTTTTATTTGAAATTCTCTTTTCCTTCTATCTTTAATAAAATGGCTTTTTTTTTTTTTTTCAAACCACATGCAATGATAGAGTCAAAAACTTTATTTAGAAGGTTCAATTAGAAAATTATAAAAATAAAATAATATATATGTACTATAAAATAAAACTATAAATTAATAGTAACGTTAATAATTCAATATATTAACTCTTGAATCATTAAACGAATATGCAACAAATTTCCATCTATCATTTGAGGAAAATTTTACTCGTGTTTGACATGGACTGTTTAATATGTAAACCTTACATACCTTTTCAAATTTTATTTGGTGGATAATTCATTATGTTAGATCCTCGTATTGGATTACTAGAAAGATTTTCTAAATTAATCTCAATATTATCTATCTTTGATGATTCTTGAACGACGTTAAGTGCATTGATTGATAAAGATTGTGACTCTAAAATACATGATAGTCTTTTTGTTGGAAAAATAACAATAAACATGTTAAATAAAAAAATTTAAGTCACAAAAAAAGAAAAAGATATAAGATTTATGTAGTTCAGCCCTTAATTGTCTATGTTCTCGGAAAGTAAAGAATTCTTCATTATACGAGAAAATTATAATACAAGAAAATTGTTTTACCCTTGAATTGACCAAACTCAAACTCATAATTTATTATATTTTATCTCTCACATAAGTTAAAAAAATATCTCTCACCCTCAAAGCTTCCAAATATATTTTTCGAAACTCAACCCAAGCAAAAATTCAAACTTGCAAATTTTCTAGTTGTTATTGTATTTACTTCTTTGGTTTCAAACCTTAATATCTTGAATTTGTCTATATTTATATGTCCCTAAACTTGTTAATCGCGAAAAAAATATCATTCCAATTATGATTGCTTTTCCAATTAGAAATACATTTTCTTATCCAAATTTAATTACTTATCATAATTCAACTTCAACTTAGATTTTCACACTTTAAAAGTCGAGTTCCAATATTCCACTTTGACTTTTAAATTGAATCAATCTTATAGACCTAAATTTCCTAATTCACGTATTCAAATTAGATTTTTGCCTGCACCCTGATTCTAAATACAGTCAATATATCATGTATAGTTGAAACTAGTTGATATTGCTACTCGACTCAAAAGAGATACTTCAATCTCTCTATATGATCGTTATCAGTAGGTTCCACCTATGTATAACCATTTACCTCTTGGAAACAATCTAAGTAGACAACCCGATTCCAACCAGTACTTGAAATTTTTACTATACTGCCCATTAAATAATATACTATACACCTTTTCTCAAACTTTTTCCAATATTCGTCGCTCATCTTTTATGACTTTTACTTATAATTTCCGTTAAATACTTTTACGGAATTTTGTTGAACTAGGAGATCATTCACCCTTCTTTATCAAATAGTAAATTGAAATGTCCAACATGCTTATTAAAAACAGAAACCTGATTATGATACCATTTATTGAGAAAAAATAATTAATAAGCATATCAAATAAAAAAAATTAAAGCCACATAAAAAAAGAGAATACACAAAATTTACATGGTTCGGCTTTTAATTGCCCACGTCCATGGAGAACCAATTGTTCATTATATAAAAAAAATTAAAATACAATAAAATTGTTTATCAATTGATTTTATCAAACCCAAACTTATAATTTATTATGTTTCTACTCTCACATAAGTTACAAAGAATAACTCTCAATCCAAATCTCCCTAACATGTTTCTTGACGCCCAACCCAAGCAAAAATTCAAACTTATAAATTTTCAAGTTGCTGTTGTATTTGCTTCACTGTATTTGCCTATATTTATAGGCTCATAAACTTGTCAATAAAAAAAAAAGAATATCATTTCAATTAGGAATACATTTCCTTATCTAAGTTTAATTATTTATTGTAATCCAAGTCTAACTTGGATTCTCATAATTTAAAAGTCAAATTATAACACTTTTATAATATTGTTCAATTATTTAAATAAATTAAAGATCACGAACAAAAGTGGCTTAGGACAATTATAACTTTTCACATAATAAATAATTAAATACAACACAAAAATAAGAAAGAAATTGAAATAAATAGTTTTCATTCTCTTATTTTAGATAAAATAAGAAATCTATACTATTTAAATATTAACACAACAATTGATTGTTAAATAAATTAAAACAAATTCTATAAAAAATTACAAAGTGTTAATATAAAAAAAATACCTTAAAATTCGTAATTATTGATATCTTACATGAAATGTGGCGAAGAAAGAGTAGATATAGAAAGAACATTGAAGGTACTTTAAAGTGAAAGTAGAAAAATATAAAAAGGTTGTTCAAAATAAAAATTATATACTATAGTATTTTTTATAAAAGAAAAAGTTAAAATTATTTTAAAAATGTTAAATTTACTAATATAACCTTAAAAATTTTGAAAATTTTAGGAGATTCATTGCCCATTTGTCCTTAATAGATACGTATGTGACTACATGTATCATTAGTAACTCAATTAAGATCATATAGAGATTATTTCTGCTCGTATTAAATAAAACTTTAAGAGTGGCAAATCACTCTTTTATAAAATTTAATGTAATTATATACACAAAATTTGAATTCAAAACTTTTAACTAGTTAAATTAGAAAAAATTTACGTCATCTCATCTATATCAAGGTAGATTTTAATAAAATGGTTTTAAATATCTCAATTTTGAGAATCTGTTTATCATTGAAAACAATATTTGAAATAGAAAATTAAATACAATTTAAAATAATTTAATTATCATCGAAAATACAATTTACAACGCAAATTAATTCTTTTTTTTTTTCAAAATAAGTGGCGTTGACCCATCCTATACCGAGAAGAAAATTAACATGTCATACACGTGTCTAACAAAATGAGAGATAATCATGGACTAGTGCTGACAAAGTGGAAAGGATCGTGATGCTGCTGCTGTGTCCATATATACACCATAGAATCTCCCCATATATCTTCACTCCTCACAAAAGTACAAAAATTATAATTCACGTTTGGAAAAATTTCCGCACGTTTCCTCTTTACAATACAACTCAACAGAAATCAATTGGTTTTCGAAAGATAAAATATAATTATTTAAATTTTTTATGAGAGATTTTAACTGAAATTTCAAATTTAAATTTTATAGTATTAATTATCAAACTAATATCTCTAAATTAAAATTTATTGATAATATAATATTTTATATTATATTATACTATTACTGTAGCGATTAAATGACTAAATAAATAAATTTTAAATATAAGTTTATTATCAATATTTTTATAAGTAAAATAATTTTAAATGGATAAATAACCATAGATTTAAATAAGTTTATATATATATATATAAACTTATTAAAATAAATTTATGTAGATTTAAATAAAAATCTATAGATTTTTATTTTGAGAAAATTTCATGATTTATCCATTTTTATTGTTTTTTTTTCAAATTTACCCATAGTTTCTAGTTTTTTCATTTGTACTTAAAATAATTACATTTTTACCTATTTCTCGTATCTTACGTTTCATTAATGATTTTATCGTTTTAATCAAATTATCGTTGTTTTCTCGCAGTATTTCTCAGTTGTAGCTTCTCGCCTCTCTACTTTCCCACATTCTTCATCGTGTATTCATATTTTGCGTTTTTTCATCTTAGTTTTTTTAGTGTTCTTTGTGCTTTGGTGATTTGATTTTGTGTTTGTTTTTGTTTGTATTTAGAGTCTTTTTTCATCACATTTTATCTTGTTAATATCAATGGCTGTAAAACTATTGACGAAATTTAGGGCTTATTTTGAGAATGTTATTTTGAAGTTGAAGAACATTAAAGACACTTCTAATGATGAATATATACCTCAAGAGGAGAGTTGCAAACAGATTGTTTTGAAGAAAATAAAGTTAAAAGTAGGGAAGAGTAGGAGTGAGAAATCTTTGGTTATTGTGTTGTGCTGATGTTGTTTCTGATGTGAGTTTTTTTTTTTCAATTTGTATTATATTTTTTTAGTGCTTTTTTATGTTATTGTTTATGTTGTTTTTTGTAAAAGTATACCAAAAGTATGCCAAAATATACCGTATGTATGCTAATATGTAAAACCCTAGACCCTGAATACATTTGTTGTTGAAGGTATGTCCAAGGTGTGTGCATGGTATACCGAAGATATACATGTTGGAACGAGTAAGGTATACCGAAGATATACCTGTTTGTATGCCTAAGGTATATCGGATCTTGTAGCCTCTATAATTAGAATTATTTTATAAGGTATTTCTAAATATACCTAAGATATGCCACACGTATATCGGACTCTATAGCTTTTGTGCTGGTTACGTTAGGCTTAAGTTGTTGCTAAAATATACACAATATATGTTGAAGGTATACATGACTCTATAGATTGTTGTCATAGTTGTTTTAGGCTAAAATTATTGTCAAGCTATACCAAAAGTATGCCTAAGTTATAGTCTTTGTGCTAGGTATGTTAGCTTGAAGGTATACTTCAGATATGTCTTATGTATGCCCAAGGTATACCGGACTCTATAGTCTTTTGTAATGTATTCCCAGTGTATATTGAATTATGTAAGTAATAATATATTTTAATTGTGTAGTTTTATTTTATATTGAGAATAATACTTTAATTTGAGATAAAGTGAATATTTATTTTTCTTTATTTTTTTTTTGTTTTAGGATGTGAGGTTGTGGTATTGAGAATCACTACTCTTGTAAGATGCTGTGCAATTTTGCAAAAGAGATTGTTAGTGAGAAGCTGCTTAAGTATTTGAGTAGTGAGCAAGTGATGATGTTTCATAAGACTTGCTTTGGATTCTTTATGGACTTTCCAGACTTGAGGTTCTAGAACCAGCTGGTTCGTAACATACTGCTGTGAGAGATTGACTAGCTAGATGTGGATGAGATGTGGTTTTTGGTTGGTGGTCAGCGTATGCACCTTTCTATTGCTGAGTTTGCTATCATTACAGGACTGAAGTGTATTGATAATGATAATGTGCTAGATTATATGGGGAAGAAAAATATTCTGCTACAAAAGTATTTTAATGGTAGTGATAAGGTGACCAAGGCTGTATTAGAATAATTTTTTATATCTGGGAGATGGGAGAGTGATGGAGATGCTGTGAAGATTGCATTTTTGTATTTCTTATAGTGTTTTTTGCTTTGATCTCCAATCTCTAAATTGGTTCCAGTTGAGCATTTTTGTATTGTTGAATGTGATGATTGTAATAACTACCCTTGGGGTAAGGTTGTGTATTATGAGACCATCAATTCTTTTAGGGTAAAAGTTATTGGGAAAGAGAAAAAGAGTTACCGAGTTATTGGCTTTCCTTGAGCTCTACAAGTATGGTTGTATGAGTGTGTTGGGGCTGCCGACGAGAGTCTTGCCACTCACCTTAGGAGCTATGCGAAGGTATTCCAAAAATATACTAAAGTTATCCTCATGATATATCAAACATTAAATATTTTGTTGTTCCAAATGTCTTAGGCATAAGGTATCCGCAAGATATACGCAAAGTATGCCTAAGGTATACATGACCTTATTTTCTTTGTTCTTCAAAAAATATATATTTTTTTCTATATTTGATTTAACTTATTATAATTTTGCATGTGCCTTTTTTTTAATTGCATTTTAATATGCAAATGATGTTGATTCTGTTGCTACTATTTCTGAAAAACTAGAGGTGCCTCCTACTATTCTTGCTTCTGCTACTGATGATCTTCATGTTCTTAGTGCTATTGCTGCTGTTGCTTCTGATAAGCCATCATTTAATCTGCTGACTCCTACTTTAGAGGATATGCAGTTAAAAAAGTTATTGAACATAAAGATTCTGGTGATGATATGGAGGTCCTTACTGTTGCTGCTGCACTTAAAGGGGACTTGCAGGTTATAAAAGGAGGATCAGACTAAGTGCGCATGTCAATTCTCCTTTACTGAGAAGTTTGGTTCAGTAGTAGAGTCTACAAGCTTTTAGTGAAGAAAAAAAATTAAAGCTTTCATATCCATTCAATGATATTCTTGATGAAGGGTCTGTATATGCTGATCAATTATTATTCAAGGAGTGGCTCGAGAAAGGACTTTTGAAGCGTATTGCGTAAGTTTTTTTTTTGAGTTTATAATTTTTGTTTATCTGAGATATGAGCTAGGTATACTCAAAGTATTCCATAAGTATACCAGAGCTTATAAGTTATATGTAGATGTATTATTATGTGAGATATGGCCGAGGTATACCTAAGATATGCCTAAGGTATCTTAGCTTATAAGCTTTTTGTAGATGTGCATGTGAAATGAGATATACCACATGTATTCCTGAGATATATTGAAGGTATACCATACATTAAATATTTTGTTGTCTGAAGTGTTTTAGGCTCAAAGTATTCCCAAAATAAACCCAAGGTATGCTGCCTCTTATAAGTTTTGTTTCCTGGATCTCTTACTTTAGATATCCCCTAGATATACTCAATGAATTGCAGAGGTAAACCACACTTCTATACATTTGTTTATATGTATTTGTAGTTTTATTTGTTTAGTTTTATTATTAATATTTTTTTATTGTTTATAGTTCAATCAAAGTGTATAAAACTAGGGAGAACAATTTTCGTCCTCTATTGGACTTTAATGTTGCTTCTGTTGATGAAAAGAACTGGCTTTATTGGTTGAATACTCTGAACTATTTTTTACATGATAGTGCAAGTTTTCATTTTTATTTTTTTTAATAACCCATTCTTTTTATATATCTTATATGTCAATATTGGTTTGAAGTATACCAAAGCGTTGTCAATGTATACTCATGTTAGTGTATCTTATGAAAGCAATCATGTGTTTTTAGTTACATTTATTGTGTTTTTATTAATTGCAGCACATGAATGTCATCTTCTATTACTTTAGGAAGAGGAAAAAGCTTGGAATGGAATGTGCCCTCAACTTTACTACTGATTGCTTTTTCCACTCTCAGATCATTGCACTATATAAAATGTATAAGGATTGTGGAAAAGATGTTTTTGTTATGGAAAAAGCTAATTCTGTACATTTTGAGTATATGTTGGGATTGTTCATGCAGGCAAATACAATATTGTCACTAGTGGACCATGTTTTTTTTTCCAATTCATATCCATGAAAAAAATCATTGAGTGCTTGGCAGGCTAAGTTTCCGAGAGATATGCATATATGTGTACAATTCTTTGTCAAATGTTGAGCAAAGGCTTGCTGCAGCAAACTCTATAAAGCCCTACTGTGTGTTGCTTCCACAACTTTTGTTGACTTTTGGCATTTTGGTAATGAAGAATGAAGAGACTATAAAATCTGATGTATATGCCAGAAGGAAGCATAAGCAACTTTTGACTTGGTGGAAGTTGAAAATCTTCCATAACAAGAGTCTGCGTGAGTAGTAAACATATTTTTTTTTTATTTCTTTTTGCTATTTTTTGCATATGAGTTTGATTTCCCTTCTAAAATATTTTTTTCTTTTATTTTATTCAGTGATTGTGGTGCATTTGTATGCTTATATGCTGAATATTTAATACTTAGCAAAGGGATTCCCAGTACTATCAACATTGAGGATTATACAATAAGGCTAGCTTTGTCATTATGGAAATATGAAAGATATAAAATTGCTAGCAAAGCTAAAACTGGGGCTGAGGATGACATTGGTAGAGCCCGTAAGAAGATGAAGCCAAGATTAGGGATGACAATAGGTATGGATTTCACGAGTATTTGCTTTATCCGAATCCGTTTAAATCCTAATAGGTAATCCTATTAAAGTTTTGGGACGAGTATGGATAGAGATCTTCATGTACCCGCTATCCGATAAACCTAATTATATATATAATTTATTTTATTGTGATTCATTGAATGTAATGATATAATTAATTATTTTTTGTGTTGTTGAATAAAAAAATGTAATAAAAGTTAAAAATTTGAAATATAATTTTGCTATCATAATATAGAATATTTAAATTTTAATGTTTTAATGTTGTTTTTTACAATTTGATGAAATATTTTAATTTAAATGTGTTGAATTTTTATTTTGTTTGTTTTATTTGATTTTGTAGTAATTTATGATAGATCATAAGTATATTTTTATTAATTTTGATTATTTATTTACTTTAAATTTTATTTTATTTTAAAATTTTTTATGATAAACGGGTTCAGGTATTAATCGGGTAATACTAATTGGGTTTGAGACGGGTACAGGTAGATGTATATATAATCGAGTTTAGGTTCAAGTAGAGCATTTTTTACAGGTATCCTACCTATTGCCACCCCTAGCCAGGATTTTCTTCCTGTGGATAAATGGGTTGCATCATAAACTGAGTAGAGAATTCAAGAGGCGTAGAAGCCTGTGAAGTTTCTTCATCTGGTGGTAGAAACTGGGTCTCAACTGTGCCATCTTTGTGTTTAAGAAACACTGGTCTGGTTGAACTTACGGGCTCTTTCTTTTGATGTAAGAGCTCATAATTTGTCAGCCATGAATGAGGGAAAAGACTCAAAAGGTCTTCTCTTGAAAGCTGTTTGGGAATTTGGACTACCTTGGGCACTTGTGTAGAATCTACAACAATGCTTAGAGCATCTTCAGAGGCAGGGATACTTAAATCCATCGCATGATTTTGTACTCTGTAGATCATTTGGTAGTGAAGGGTAGCAATATCTGTTG
>CATIWF010057940.1:0-13989 GCA_949630135.1 Balakata baccata | reverse complement strand
GTCGAATTTTACACACCAATCTAATTTTATATAAAAATTATTATTATAATATTTTGTTGTAAAAAATTGTGATTATGAACTATTTTGAAATGATTATTCGGATAGGTTTCACAACTCGATTTTGAGAGAAAAATCCGGATAAATGTTTCTTGATACGAGAAATATAAATTAATGTATTCATATGCTCAAAATGGAAAATGTGTGAATAGAAATTGAAACTTAAAATAAGCTCATTGGTAAGGAGATTTAAAGATGAAAAGTGAGTGAGAATTTATCCTACATCACTAAGAATTGAAGTTGGATTTGTGTTTATATATAGAAATGCATTCTTATATAAGTAAGAAAAGTAGAATTGAAGGCTCTCTCTCGCGCCCTCAGGCGCAGAGAGATGCAAATCAATGGATCGGGATGGGGTAATGCGTAGGTGCGCGACCTGCGTATACGAATGTCGGTCCAAAATCTCGTGATCCACACATGCGTACACGAGTGTGGATCCACACGGCCTGACCACTGACACGGTCATGTTGTTGTGTCTGCAGGGTAAGGCAGATCCACACTCCCATGTTGATCCACACGCCCGTATGGATTCTGTTTCAGAATGGACTTTTGAGTTTCATGTTTTTTAGAATGTCAATTTCTGATTTTTCAAATATTAATTTCACCATTATTTGAGAGTTACAAAGATATTATTAGCAGCTTTTAAAGGAAATTAATCACAATTAATTTCATGTCTCCTCCATCTAGTATAAATAGGTGATTTAGTCTTGAATTTAAATAGAGTTTTTTGAAGAGTTCTTTTTTTCTTCTCCTTTTTTCTTCTCAAGTAATAAAATGTGTGACAAGTTAAAAGTTCATTGTAAGTAGGTGTTGTGTGTTCAACAACTACTTGGAATCTGTTGTATTTTGGGAGACAAACGCCGGTTATCCTAAACAGTGTAGGAGGCGAATTTGTTTTAAAGAAACTGTGTGCTACACATACCTCAAATTGGTTTTCCATTTCTATTTTTTTTTAATATTAAATTAACATTCCTCTTTTTTATTGATATTGTTATCCTAACAATAATATCGATAAAAACACATTGTAGAAAATGAAATACGTTTAATTGAAGCAACTTGTTGCCTCCGCAACATAAATATACTGTTTTTAGACATATGATGTTACAAATTATAAACTTGCAAATCGTAAAACAACAATTTATCTTCGGGATCGATCACTTAAGGAACCGTTAGCTTGAACTCTTAATTACTTTTAACTGTCAATTAACATAAATGAATGTTCCTAAATATTCTAATTTCTATTTTTGCAAATTTAAAGTTTAACTAAGTAAACAAAAGCAATTAAAATCGAATAAATAACCAATGAGACTAACTTAGGCATTTATATAGCATATTTAATTTGCAATCTCTTTTCTAACTCTATTAAGCACGATGAAATTGAATTCCAATAGCTCTTGTCTTAATTCATTAATTACTCAGGCTAATGATATAATTAATGTCTGATTCAATTTTTAGACTAAATTAAAGACTATCATCTAATAACAAAATTCTAAAATATTCATTCCCAATCAAATGAATGGTGACCAATCATACATTTAATTCAAGAATTAAAAAGCACAATTGATATTAGAAAGAATCAAATTTCATTACTATGGAAAAGTTTACACAACCTAAGTAGCAACTAAATATCTAACAAAAAATTTAGCCAAGCATGACCATAACTATAATCAAATTAATAATAAAACCTAAACTAAACATATTTTCAGTAGAAGAATAAAAATCAAAGGAAGCTAAAACTCCAGAAATTGTAGGCTTGAATCCCCTTGAGTAGAATTCTTTACTCTTCAATACTTTAATCCTTGCAACCTCCAATGGTAGAAAAATTTCCATAAATAAGCAAAATCCATTAAAATGAAAAAAAAAAGTGACTTCCAAGTTCTCTTCAGCTACCGAAATCTCAAGAATTTGCAGAAAAATGTGTAGGAAGAAGAAAATAAAGAAGAAAACCCTAATTCTAAAAAATCATAATTGAAAACTAACTCTTCAATGTAATTTTTCCTCTTTACAAACTATAAAAAATAGGCCTTTAACCAATAAAAAATATCCCCTTAAGTTTAGGCCCCACTTAGTTAAAACATGTTTTTAATCGCACATGGAATTCTACATGTTCAGCCCTTGCCACGTGGGTTGGAATCGCAATACAAAAAGGCTTGAAAATCACCTTGTACAAGTGCCGATTCGCTGCCTGCAAGCACTGTTGGAATTGCATCATCGCTTGCAAGTGCTAATTTCACCGCACAAGCATCATATGCTAGTTTATTGAATGACCTAAAAATCACCGCTTTTGCGACGAAAATACTACTCAAGCGGCATATGGATGCTCTTTTCTCCATTTTTCTATCAAAACACTAAATTCAAGTACAATTCACTCAAATTCCTTCTCATTATCTAACACATATTAAGTACCCATAAATAACAATAAATCAACTCTAAAAATATAAAATTCAAAATACATTAAAGCACACAAAACTAAACACATCTCACATACAAAAGTTAACAAGTCTCTTCTTCTCTTAATTGTAGAAACACTATTCCACCAAATTTCTCACCCTCATTCAAAGCTAGATTATCTGAACCACGCATTTTCAATGTCACCCTTTTGAGCCATAAATCCCTTCTTTATCTCCACTTCTTCAGCATTTTGAGCTCCGAATTCACAGGGCTTCTCCGCATCCAGTTCGTCTTTCTCTTCTCGATTCTTGAGAAACTCCTGTTGTGAAGCTCTTAATGTTTCATAGGCCATGCACAAACACTTGTTCACATTACCCCCACATCTTTGCTTGCATTTGCATTCTACAGTTGAATTGGAATTCACTTTTTCCTTCTTTGAATTTTTCTTTGCCACCATAAACTTCCTTCCCTTAATTTTGAGTGATTAAGGAAATGCATTCTGATCCATAATAGGATTCTTAGCCGCTGATTTTTGAGATTTTGCAAATTTGGTCAGTGGGGAAGGGCTTGAATAAGAAATATTAGGATTTGAATTCTTAGAGATTTCTGGAATCTTGCAGTGAACCCATGAGGATCTTTAATGGGAGTAACTGATTTTGAACTCTTGGCGTTTGAAATAACCCAAAACAGAAGAGGAAACAGAGCACAACAAAAATCGCCGGAGAAAGACGAAGTGGTTCTATTTGTTTGATGAGAAAATAGGAAGAATTAGGTTTGGTTGATCTTACAGAGATTGAGAGAACAATGAATGAGGTGCAAAACGTACTGTTGAGGGTTTATTAATTATATGCTGATGCGTTTTTTTTCCGGTGTTAACTCTGCCTTCTACGTAGGACGCCGATATCTACATAGGATGAAATATTGCGCCTTTTTTTTAATTTTTTGCTACTTTTTAAATAAATTAATCAGTGTATTAGGGGTGAATTTTTCAAATATTTAACAATTTGGTATTCTGAAAATTATTTATAACACAAAAATATCTCAATTATATAAATTGTAACAATTCAGTACCTCAAAAATTATTTGTAATACAAAAGTATTTTAACTTGTATTTTGTAACGAAATAGTACTTATGTTTTCAGCTATTATAGCTCGTTTAGTATTGTGTTTGGAAAAAACGTTTTCCATAAAAAAAATTTTGTATTTCTAACTTTTTAAAATTTTGAAAAATGTTTTTGGTAGACACATATAAATAGATATTTTTTCCATAAGCATATTAGAAAAAAAACAATTCATAAAAAATTAAAAAAACTAGTCAATTAAATTAGAAAATTCAAAATCTGCTTTTGAAACACTCAACAATACTTTTTTGTCTCTATAACAGAAATATGACATGAAATATCTAGATAAATTTTAATAAAAACAAAATTAGTTATATTATCCAGTTAGCAAAATTGAAATTTATCTGATGTGAATATTATAGCTAATTTTATTTTTATTAAAATTTATCTTATGTGGATATTTCATATCATACTTATATTAAGAAAACTAATAGTTAAAAATATAAATACTATTTAATTACAAAATAAAAATTGAGATACTTTTGTGATACAAATAATTTTTGAGGTACTGAGTTACAATTTACATAATTTGAGTATTTTTACGTTACAAATAATTTTTCAGATACTGAATTTTTACAAATTTTATAATTGAAAAACGGTGAATGAAATTTATCCGTAGATGAGATAAAATTGTAAAAATTCAAATAGTTTGAATATCTTTTTATAATTAAATCTAAAAAATATTGTAAGCTATATAAATTAGATACAACGAGTAAAAACAGAACGAAAAATTGATCTTTATTCTGTTCCATTCTGTCAACCAAACAAGGCATACGGGTGACGAAATCAGTCTATTTAAAAATTCGTGGTCAGCGGAATCTCCACCGCCGAACGGCGGGACATGTCATCAACCAACCCCAATCCATGGCAGTTCCGTAATTTACAGAAGAAACAGCTCCACTTTCATTAGCCCTCACAGCGGCGTCTATTAAACTGAAAGCTCTCCTGATTCTCCGCGGTTCCTCTTTGTAAATCCTGAGCTGAGTCTATTCATCGCTTTTCTTCCCCTCCAGAGACTTGAAATACAAGCTCCGGATCTCTCCTCTCTCTCTTCCACATCCAATCCCTAATTTATTCGTTGTTTATAATCTTAATTGGGCCCGATTTTGCCTCTCTAATCTAGGTCACAGTTTTCGATCCAACCCTTGCTTCTCCGATTCACTGATTCGTTAATTAGAAATGGCATTTATTTGCTTCTAGGGTCACCTAGATCTTTTTTTTCCCTCTCAGAAGACACTATTTACCAGATCCTTGTCTTGCTTTTCACAATTGTTGATATGGCTATTCGTGTTACCTTTACCTACACCGGCTATGCTGCCCAGAACCTTGCCTCCTTCGCCGGCAGCCGGGTTGGAAGTTGCCGCGCTTTCCATGAGTGTTGGCTTCGTTCACGCGTTTTCACTTCTCCCACCCATCAAAATTCCGATTATGAACCCCCTGCACCGCGGACACGTGACTTCCAATCCGGTTACCGGCGCCCAAGCCAGAAACCCAATTCCTCCTCTGGGACTTCAGCTTCATTCTATAGCACTGTTGCCCGAGAAATCTTCGGAGATAACTGTACGAGTTCTGTTGCTGTTGGATTGTTCTCGATGATGAAGTCAACTGCTGGAATTTCGGCTTCATCGTGCACTAGCGTTTTAGGAGTTTCGCCATTTAAAGCCTCCTCGATTCTTCCCTTTTTGCAGGGATCCAGGTGGCTTCCCTGTAATGAGCCGACTCCTGGATCGAAGGATAGCGACATGGATAGAGGTGGGACAGTAGAGTATGTACGGCATAAGAATGGCACTAGTGTGACCTTGGAGATTAATGGGAAGGATTTCAACAGCAGCGGCAGCTGGGTATCAAGGGTGTTCAGTTTTTGTTCGGAGGATGCCAAGGCCATTTTTACGGCGGCCACTGTTAACCTTTTGTTCCGCTCGGCTTTGGCGGAGCCCAGATCCATTCCTTCCACTTCTATGTACCCTACTCTAGACGTTGGTGACCGCATTCTAGCAGAGAAGGTAAAGAGCTCGTAATCCTTATCGTTACCTGTTGCAGTGCTTCACGTTTGATTCTCGTAGATATCGTAATTTGTTTCTAAGCTTCGCGGTCCTGTGGATTGATACAGTATCATGATACCGTTATTTGGACTTGTATATTCGGATTTCCAGCCATACTGTTTTGTTTTTATTGGATTCCTTATATCTTGTTCCTTATTAATCAATTGTGTTAATACCCTAACGTCCATGCTTAAAAACAACTGCAATTTCCTCTACCTGATATCATATTCAGATATAACTCCCTTTGATCTTGAATGATTTTATTGCCAGAGTGTATTTTTTTTTCCTTCATTGAATGATTTTGAATTATGATTCTATGGGTTTTATCTGGAGCAATTATGGTAGAAAATTATATTGGTGATTGGCTGAACTCAAAGATCTCACGTAGTACTCAAATTGTTAAATTTGCTATTAGAAGAAGAAATTGAAGGTGGAGTCTTTTTTTTATGCTGGATAAATGAAAATCATGATGTGATATTTGAGATAAGAAACTTTTCTTTTCCTGATGTTGATTCGCTTTCCCCTTTTTGGTGCATTAGGTTTCCTATATTTTCCGGAAGCCTGAAGTTTCTGATGTAGTGATATTTAAGGCACCCCCTATCTTGCAGGTATTTTTTGGAATTACATTTATTCTGAACGTGATTATATATATATTTTTTCCATATTTCATGTTACTTATCTGTTTCCATGTCTACTTTTGTGTAAATTGTAGGAAATTGGTTATAGTTGTGGAGATGTATTCATAAAGAGAATTGTGGCAACAGCTGGAGACATTGTTGAAGTAATGCTTTGTATCTTTGTTTTATTGATTTTAGTTGTTGCTACCACTTGTCATTAACTTTCATTCTTGTTCATTTTGTTTCACCTTTTTTTTTTTTGACAAGAACGATAAGTTTTATGTTGTTCCTGACATCTTTAATTGTACTTGTTTTTTTTCAGGTTCGTGAGGGTAAGTTGTATGTGAATGGGGTCGTACAAGATGAGGATTTCATCCTAGAGCCGCTTGCTTATGAGATGAAACCAGTGGTAATGCATTTTCTTCCCATTTGTCGACTTAAATTTTATTTTGTACATCATACTGGCCTTTTCTGTTCACTTGCATTCTATTAACTAGTGAATTATATGTTGTTCTTTTTGCAGCTTGTACCAGAAGGTTATGTCTTTGTGTTGGGAGACAATCGCAATAACAGTTTCGACTCACACAACTGGTAATTCAATGAGTTCCTAGGCACTTTGATCAATCTGTGGTTTGATATGATCTTGCATTGGAAGGGAAAGTTAATAAATCTGCATTTGGTATTATTCTCTGATGTTGTTCTTTTCAAATTCAAACATCCCAAATATGTGCTTATCAGTTCCATCAGATGAGAACTTTCAAGTGATGTTTATTTTGATAATGCACTTGTTAACATAACTAGTGGTTTGCTTTTCCAGGGGTCCGCTTCCTGTCAAGAACATTGTTGGTCGGTCTGTTTTCCGATATTGGCCTCCCTCCAAAGTGTCAAACCTTACATATGATCCAGCTGCATTAAGTAATACTGCAGCAGTATCTTGACGCTTTGCCTCTGCGTTCAGGAGAGTGTCAGTTTAACTCATATTTCATCTGGATGGTGATTGGATAAATCACTTATCTGGCTCATAATGGAGCAAGTGTGAATATATTACCTTTTAAATCATGATCATCCATCATTCTGTGTTTCTCGATGGCACAGTTGTGCAATTATGACATTTACTGTAATATTCTATTTCAAAAAAGCTATGAAAAAAGAAAAATGGAAGAAGAAAGGAACAAGCGGTGGATCTCTACTTCCTTTACATACTGATTTGTTCACGTGACTGGGAAATTTAGATGCACCTACAGGCTCATAGACATGGGATATTAGAGATCTATGCCGTGGTTTTAGTTTATCCAGATGCTTGTAGCAGTGGCCACCTTGGTGATTATGGTATCGTATTTAAGGCTGTGGTTGAAGAGTTGAGAAAGCTTGCGATATTTGTTTCATTTGCTGTGCTGTGCTGTGCTGTTCGTTAAAGGTCCAGCTCGTGAACATGCCATTGGTAGGCAGAAGCCGAGGGCTAGACAGGTGGCCCTTTCCTTCGAGAATCCAGGCCAATATTTCATTACCGCAGCAGCTCTTTCATGATTACTCTGCACGAGGAATGGTCATGGTCTTCGTTTAATAAAGGAACAAGTTTATCCTCGATCTGAATTCTTGAACTTGTACTCGACAACTTCTATCGTCAATGAACCTGTTTGTAGTATATTAATGTTTTGGTTTTGTTGGTCTCGTTTATTTGCAATGGAATGTAAAATGAAAGAGCAAGTCAAATCAGACAATCCTTCTTGGTTTTTTAGGTGATTAATATTGACGGTATTTTAATTATATATATATTTTTAATTATATACATGTTTGATACGTCGTAAACGTAAATACTAAGAGCTCCTCCGTAGAGTGTTTAATTTATGGGCTCGGTTTCTATTTATTTGATGTTCAAGAAAATTAATCGTAATTTATCTAATGATGCTTATGAACAAAATTAATTGGATGGTCGAGCAAAATGGAAAAAAAAAAATTTGCAATAAAATCTGAGCAAATAATTAAATAAAAAAAGAAAAGAAAACAAGCGAGTAAATTAAATGAAAGGCGATAAACCGGTGAAAACTGAAAAGGAGGAGAAAGATAGTCCATATAACTAGCAAGTGAATTGATGGACAATGGTGTCCTTCCCCATGCAGTAACTCCGATTCTGGGGCTGAACATTGCCATTTGATAATTGGGGCTATAATCGTCATTTGAGGAGCTAATAAGAAAACAAAGCAATTAACTGATTAACTAAAGCAAGTCTGAAATTTTTCAGAAAAAAAAAAAACAAAAAATCAGGAAAAGCAAGTCTGAGATTCCCGAAGCCGATTAGCTTAGTTTCTCGGCGTTGAATCAATAACGATGAATCATCGTCGTTTGCCCTTCTCTCTACTGCTCCTATTCTTCCAAATCGTCCAATTTCAAACCCTACCATTAATTCAGGCATTCACCCTTGTCGATTCTAATACTTCTCACGTCCTCATGGTGCGTTCTTTCTTCCTATCTTGTTTTCATGTTTTTAAACTCTTATTCACATTTTTAACTGCTAAATCCGTTCGATTTTAATGATAACAGGACGTTTTGAAGGAGATATCGGAAAGACAAAATTGGGAGTTTGACGCAATTAGGACCTCCAAATTAGGAGTGAGCAAGGTTAGATTTGGTACCGCTCAAAGATATGAGTTTCGGATCCGATTTGGTAAGACACGCGTGATTTTTAAATTCCCAGACGAAGTGGATTCCTGGAAAAAGTCCAGTCCAGCAGAAATGAATGATTTTAGAGGTTTTGTTAAGGAAGTTGGTTCCACTGCTCTACTTGATACATTCAAAGTGGAGGGTCCGTTTGATTTGCGTGTCGGTGACCAAGACGTGCTCGCCTTGTCGTTGCCGGTATGTGCCTTTTTTCTTTATCAATCTGTGTGCTTGATGATTCGATCATTGATGGAATATTATATATGGATATTTTAGTTTGTTTCTGTTTGATAAAATGTACGACTTGCTGAATATTTTAGATCTACGATTGCAACTAATCTCTGAGTTACTATTAGTTTCAGCCGTCCATTTAAGCTGGATAGTAATTGGAATGAGAGTCACCGATAAATGCGGCTATATCATTATGTATTATTCAGTTCTGCTTGCACTTTTCTTAGTATTATTGATTGATAATTTTTCTTGAGAAACCTCCTGAATACTGATTGCTATGTTCTCTTTCTCGTGCAACTTGATGACAAATTTCTTAGCTTTGAACTTTGGTTCTACTTTATTGATCTACTTTGAAATTTGAAGTGTAACATTACTCTATTGGCAAATCTAATTAATCATGTAATACTTATGTGTTATTAGGATACTTGCAAATTCAAATTAGAATAACTCATTTTCAGAATATGTGACCATATATTCAGAGTGATCTTCTATTGCAGTTTCTTACTCTTATGTTCCTGTTGCTGGTTTTCAGCTGAATGTTTCACATAGCGGTTTGAAACGAATACTAGCGGGGGAAGGCATCACAGTTGAAATAAGAGGAGCTCAAGAACTCTCTCTATTTCAAACCTTTAATCATATTTTTACCCAGAATGGAAGTGATGTAAAACAGGGAAGGCCTGGTTCAAGCTCCTTTTGGCATTCATTGTGCATGCCATTACCTCCTATTCATGTTACTGGATCTGTATCACTGATCGCCTATAGGAATATGAATCCTGATGCTCCTGTTGAAACAACTTTCTTACCAGAAGGGACAATTGAGTTACTTCCTGCAAAATGCTACAGTAATAGTGTGTACAAGAACAAGGCTCGGATCAGTCATTTCTTGAGTTTGAAGATTGATAGGCTAGGAAAATTGTTGAGGAGCTTTTTTAGTGACAGAATGGTGAAAAATTTGTCTTCAGGATTTCTTAGAACACATGTTAAAGGATCAACCATCATTCGTTTCCAGTTGGAGGTAGAAAAGAATATTGGAAACAACAAGACTTTGGAGGGTCAGCTGGAAGAGTGGAGAACCAGGCCTACAGTTGAACGGGTTTGGTTTGAAGTGATGGCCAGAGTTGAAGCTGAGAAGCTGAGGCCATTAATGGTTAAAAAGGTCAGACCTTTTATTGCAGTTGACTCAGATTCATGGAGTAATTTAATGTATAACATTTCTTTTACAAAATTCCCGTCTATCCTTGTACCTCCTGAAGCTCTCACACTGGATGTTAAATGGTAGGACAAAACAGTTGTATATAGTTTCTTTTGATACTGTTTGCAAATCAAACCAATGTACTGTTGTTTGTATTCTCCCTTGCTCAAGTATATCTATATTGACATTGTACATAATTTAAGAGTTTGCACTTTTCATGAATTCTCTCTGCATAAAATGAGCCATGAGGTAGCAATATAGAATGAGCTGTGTCGTTTTTTTTGTTGGATAAACAGCCAACTGTTCAGCATCCATTGGGCATATAATTGAAAGTATTATCCAACTATCTTATATTTAATTTGGATTAGTCGTTGTTAGAATTGCCATTTTTCATAATTATCTCTTATATTATTTTATATGAATGAAGAGTCAAACTACAGTTCAATATAACAAAACAGAAACGTATTAGCGTTTCTGTTCTCTAATATTCCTAAACTTTTAAACTCCTACCATTTCCATCTTTCCCTTTCCCTTGACATCATCTTCACCAGAATTTTCTACTTGCTTCATCTCCACCTTCTTATATTTATACCAAGATGTGCAAATCAAGTAGAACCCAAAATTCACTGAGCTTAAGACCGCCAATAACCAGTAAAAATAGTTCAACTTATCTCTATTCAGATTGTTATTAGCCAACCATCCACCGCTAAGTTTGTTCACTATCTCTACTGTGGCTGAGCTAATGAAGTACCCAATAGCTAAGGAACACCATGAGATGGCTGTGCTCAATGATTTCATACCAGCTGAGCTCTCTGAGTAGAAAAACTCTAGCAGCCCAATTAAGGTGAACATATCAGCAGCTCCAAAGATGGCGTATTGGAACCCAAGCCAGAACACACTCATTGGCAGAGGCTCAACAGAATCTACCATGTTGTGTTTAATAGCTATAGATTTACGGTGAGTTTCGACTACTCCTGCGACCGCCATTGATATTACTGAGAGCACTAGCCCTACCCCTATACGCTGAAGATACCGGATTCCAGTAGGAATTCCTGTGATCTTTCGAGCAAGCGGAACGAAGATGCAATCATATACAGGGATCAGAACAAACATGAATAGTAGGGGAATTACTGGAATTGAGGGACCTGGTATGTGAAAGCCAAGAAGATTTGTGTCCATAGTGGTGCTTTGTTGGACTGTGAAAGTCTGGAGTTGAGCTAAACATACATTCATGAAGACTGTGCTAAGTATAATAGGAAGCATACGAAGTAAGATTTTTGTTTCTTCAACTTGTGTTACTGTGCAGAGTCTCCAGGGTCCAGGGGCTATTGATGTTGATGCACCATTTTCAGTCCTTACAATTGCTGCCCTGTCTAAAAATCTGAAAATTTTGGAAATATATCAGTGCATTTGTATGAGTAAATTATGAATTGATGTCAAATTTTATTTCATAATACCTGAACTGATCAGTCCTTTCCAGGATTTCATCTTGCTTCCTTGCTTCTTTGTCATGAATCTCATGTAATTCATCTGTTGTCTCTGGGATTGGAAGGTTCTGATTTCGAATTGCAGCCACAAATACCTGCAATTACGAACGAAGGCAAGAAATTTAAGGCAGGTAAATCATACCCTCAACAATATATATGTTAAAATTTGTGTAATAATTACCTGTGCGAAGCGAAGAAGAGGACTTCCTTTAGGCACATTATTTCGATACAACGAGTTGCCCATACACAAGAAGAAGATAGAAAATAAGACAGCAAGAGTACAGACACCAAAGGACCAATCCCAACCCTGGTTGGTGCTGATCCAAACAAGAAAAGTAACACCTAGAATAGCTCCAATGGTGAGACTAAACAAGAACCAATTGAAATAGCTTGACAAGTGAGCTGCTTCTTCAGGGTCTTTTTCATCGAATTGGTCAGCTCCTAAGGTTGGCAAAGCAGATTTCACTCCACTTGTGCCAAGTGCCACCAGATAAAGACCTGAGAAAAAAAGTGCTTCCTGGCCACTGCTTGCTGCTTGGCATTCATGTGCCACACCTTGGCATGGTATTGGTGTTAGTTGGTGGAAGTGTGCTTGTATTGTTAAAATGGCGTATCCCTGCAGGGAAGCTTCCCATTAATTTTCTCAACCTAACTCTACATATTTTTGTTCGAGGACCAAATACCTCTAAAATATTTTTATATCATATATATCTCTAGTATATCTATGTATAATATAACTTGTGAGTTTTTGACTTTATAATTATGAAACTTTTTTTTTTTTTCCCCAAAATGATTGGATAAATATTATGAGCTACATACGCGTTCGAGGATACATATCATTCAAACAATAAAGAAAATATGAGGGGCAGCTTTTTTTTTTTTTTTTTTGAGTTACAATTGTAGAAATCAAACTTAAATCTTACCTCTAATCGATATATACACTTACCACTAAGCTAAGCTTGTGGGTGAGTAGCATTTATTTTCATTCACATAAAGCAAAGAAATTAAAAATATTTAGCAAGATCATGTTAATAAATAAATTTATAATTTAATCTAACTATGAGTGACTTGCACATTATTTACACATTGCAGTTAAATTGGTCCAGGATTCAATAAAATTGAATAAATTAAATGGGCAGTACTCGTTAATTGACAGGTCAACGATCCAAGAAGACGTCAGCCATGTGGTTGACTCACTCCATAGTCCATATTCATGGAGGTTGAGTTAACGTTGCCAAAGGCAATGCCTTCTCCTACTCTTCTGCCTTATATTAAGTGCATTTCATTTATGACCCTAAGATGAAGCAAGTTTGTAATTATAGAATAAGAGAACAAGTGACATGTATTTAATGATTTTATTTACATTAATTGATGTGAGTACAATGAATATATATACATTTCATTACATGATTGAATTAATTTATATATCAGAAATCTATCCAAAAATTTCTATAGAAAATAAATTTATTTTTGCAGATTATGGTAAGATTGTTCTGTCTCCTCTCTAAGCAAGAACACAATATGCAATAAGTTTTGACTATGGAGAAGAAGAAAAGGCAGCTATTAATTAATGTTAATTAGTGGAGTGCATAGATTAAATAATTGAATGGAAGTAGTTTTGGAAGATACCACTAATTCAATGGAAGCAAACAAGACGGCAGTCTTGAATCTTGACAAATAGGTATCAGAGAGGAAGCCTCCAAAGAGAGTGAGCAAAAAAGCAGTACCCATGAAGTTGGTGAGAGTGGTGGCTGATCTTGTCAAGCTGAAGTTCATATGCCCGTAGAAATATGTAAACAGACTTATGGCGTTGGACACGAATGCCATGTTCTCCAGTCCCTCCATAGCTACGTACACAAATATACATTTCTTCATCATTATACGTATATATTTAGGCATGGACTAGATAATTGGATCAGACACATACCATATACAAAAAGTGCAGCTCTAATTCCACCTAGCTTTCTTTCTTGCTCGGCCCCGGTATTAGTAACATCTCTGCAGAAACCCTGCATCCTCAACTATATCAAAATATGCTATACATCATTGATTTGGTCACTTAGAAAGATAATGGTGACTTAATTTTTTACCATTTCTTCAAGAGCTTTCTTTCTTTGATTTTGAGATCAGACTCAAACCAAGAAGAAGAAGAAGAAGAAGGCTCTAAATTAGCTGCCCTGTTTTGACCATGGA
>CATIWF010057935.1:0-13087 GCA_949630135.1 Balakata baccata | reverse complement strand
ATGGAGCATTTTTTAATCCAAAAGGCATTACATTCCATTCATAATGCCCAAAAGGTACATTAAATCCTGTTTTATATTTATCTTCTTCAGCAATCTGTATTTGCCAAAATCCTGATTTCATATCAAATTTGGAAAATATATTTGCTTCATATAGTTTTTTTAATAGATTTCTTTTATTAGGTATTAGATACCTAATCCATTGTAATACCTTATTTAATGGTTTATAATTTATTACTAATCGAGGAGTACCTCGTTCAATTTCAGCGGCGTTCATAACATAAAATGCTGAACAAGACCAAGGTGACTTAGAATCTCTAATTAATCCTTTATTTTTTAAATCTGCTATTTCTTGTTGACATGTTTTTTCTAAATCTTGACTCATATGTATTGATTTAGATTTAGTGGGTATTTTTGTTTTATTAAAATCTTTTATATATGGTAAATTTATTATATATTGTTTTCTGTTCCAAAAAGCATTTGGCATAGGTGCACATATATTTAATTTAAATTTTTCCTCTATTTCTTTTATTTCCTTTTGAATATTTAATGTTTCTATTTGTTTATCAATTTTCTTTATTTTTATTTCATTTGATAATTGTTTTAAATGTTGTTTTTTATTTTTAATTATATTTATTTTTTGAATATTATTATCTTGCAACCAATTTACATCTTTTGATCTAATAGGAAATGAAAATTCAAAAACAACTTCTTTTCCTAATATTATTGTACTAATTCCTTTTTCTGAAACTGTAAAAGGATATATCATAGTAATAAACGGTGTTCCTAATATTATGTTTGTATTTAAATTCTTTACTAATATAAAACTTGTTTTAAAACAATATCCTTGATTACATATACTAGCATTAGATAATTTATAATTGACTATTAGTCTGGATCCACTAGCAGTATGTAAACATTGTGATGTCTTTTCATAATATTTTGTTGGTATTAAACCTTCTTGAATACAATTTTGGTCTGCTTCACTATCTATTAAAGCAGTTGTAGCTAAATGAGTATCATTTATAATTAAATGTATTTTAACATACCATTTCTGATAATGTATTCTTTGTATATTATTTATATAATCCGTTGTATCTCTTGTTCCTATATCTGGTTGTTTCATATAATTTTCTAGCTCTTTGGCTAGATTTTCTCTTTCTAATTTATTAACATTTTCTTTTAACGTATTTATTTCTTGTTTTAATTCTACTTTAATATTTTTTACTTCTTCTTGTAAATCTTCTATTCTTATAGATTTTTTGTTTTGTTTAAATCTATTATAGATTTCTTGAATATCATAAGGCTTAAATTCTTGTTGTATCGAAGTAGTTCCTATTATTTTTTTTAATTTTATTAAGTATTCCTTTTTAACTTCGGGGTCATTAATTTTGTCTACAATATCTAATAAAAATTCCTTTTCAGTATTAAGCATATTTATATTATTACAAGTACAAGGTCCTATACAATCACATTCATGGTTACTAGATTCTGAATTTGATTCTTCATCTAATATATTTAAATCATTTTCAGAGTAGTCTGATAGTTCTTCTTCTTCTAATTTACTAGGCTCGTCTTCATTTATAATTATTTTTAAAATTTTATTCTTTAATTCGTCTGATAATTCTAATTCATTTATTCTTTGTTTTACTCTACAGTTTCTAGCATAATGACCTATTTTTCCACATTTATAACAAATAATTATATCTTTTTGTTTCAGATTGTTTTTCTTAGTAAATTTTTGTTTTTTATTTGCTGATTTAGATTTATAAGTTTTACTTTGATTATATTGTTTTGGTTTAGAATAATATCTTTTTCTGATAGGCTTATATGGAGCTTTTCTTTGTTTTATATATTTTTTAGATTTAGCGGATGGAGCTATAACTGTTTCATATCCATATTGTTGACAAAAATCTCCTAGTTCTTTCCTAGTAGAAGTAGAGTCTCTTTTTAATTTTGCTTTTAATTTTAAATCTGAACATATAGCTAAACTTTCATTATTTATATAATTTATGATGTTTCCATACGTTAGCATATCATATGGTATAATTCCATTATTTTCATTTCTTAGTTTAGTTCTAATTTTTTCTGCAAATAATTTAGGTAACCCTGCAATAAATCTTTCTTTCCAATAATCATTATTACAATTTGGTCTAGTATATACTTTTGTTAAAAATATATCTTTATACCATCTAAAATCCTGTAATTTTGGACAAGTTAAGTTTAATAAAATTTCTGAATTTCGGTCTTGATATTGACTTGGGTCTCCTACAAAACATTTCATTATTGTACATATTAAAGTATTTATTGTATCATCTAATTCAGTGTGTACTTGAACATTATTTTCGGTTTTGATTATAAGTTTTTTGGCTTTAAAAATAATATCTTTGTTGGCGGGTGTCATATAGTAATCCCACCACCCCTTTAATTGACCAGTGAATCCAGAAATGAGCATCTGGGCAATTGTCTGTTCATTATTATGATGGGAGCGGTAAGCGCTAGCGGCCATAGACATTTCTTGTAATAAATTTAGAATTTGATATTCTGCTAAACCGTCTAAATTCCATTCACAGATAGATGTGCCATCGTATCTAGCTCGCACAGTCTGGGTTCGTTCTTCTAATTGAGTATCCGGTGGAGTTGGTTTGGGATAATAATTTTTTGTCTCAGTTGTATATGTTCTAGAAGAGCTTCCAAAGTGGAGTTTATTAATATTCATTTGATCGTGAAACTGATTTTCTATATTTTCGATTTCATCATCTGTATTAGAATGTTCAGATATGACTGCTATTGATTTGTCTTTTGAGGTACTAGTATCTTTATCTTTAATGATTATAGGAGTTTTAGAAAGTTCTAATTTTTTTAATTGATCTTCTATTCGTTTTAATAGAGTTTGATTTGGTTCTAATTTTATTTCTGTATCAGGGGTAAATTCAAAAGGTTTGAATAAAGGTTTCTCTGGTGACAATTCAATTGTTTTTCTTTTCTGAGAATCAGGTTGTACTAACGATTCTACTCTATCTAATTGCTGTGCAATTGTTGATAAAATTTTATTTGAATAATTTTCTTGTAATTGTATATATTTAACCTCTTCTAAAAGAGATTCACTTTTAGATGTTAAATTGACAGTTTTTAATGGCATAGCCATATATCGATTATCATCATGACTAAATATAATTTTCTCTAAAGGTGGATGGACTCCTATTACTGTTTCATTATCTGTAGTAGTCCATAATTGAGCAATCTTTGAATGAACATTTATGGTTGAAAATGGGTAAACTATAGTATTATATTGACAATAAATTTCAAACCATTCAAATAAAGGTATATTAACTTTTAATTCTTCCATACTTCAATACCATTTTGTTTTAAAATCTTCTAATTCCTTTTTTGAAAAGGTATTAAAATACCAAATTCGTTTTATTTTATTTTGTTCTGCTTGTAAGTCTTTTCTTAAAAATTCCTTATCTATTACAAAATTTTCCATGTTTAAAATACTTGAGAAAAGTTTTCCATTTGAGATCTGGTAGGTGATAATGAATCATCTGATTTATTATCTGGAGTATAAATAGGTTTGGGTATCGTGTCACTAAAATCTACATCTTTTAATTTTAAATTTCTATCTGGTATATTTCTAGAAGTAGAGGGTCTATTATTTGAATAAATTGACACTTTTGAAGAAAATGATTGATCCGGTAAAAATGATATTTTTACGGATCCATCATTTCTTTCAATTATACTAGAAGTTTGATTATTTATGTTTACCTTTTGTGGTTCTATAAGTTCTGTTAATTCCCATGTTCTTGATCTAGTAATTTCATTCCATTTTAGTCTTTTAGGTATTTGCATATTAGAATGTATTCTATTTCCTTCAAAAATTAAAGTTTCATCTTTTAATAAGCTATTTCTAGCTCTAGGATTTAATGTGGTAGACATTACTTTATAATAAAGTCGATATATTATAGCTATTGCTCTAGTATTCTGTTTAAAATTTAAATTTTTTGTTTTAACTGTTAAGCTTAGTGTATCAAAGATATTAGGGTCATATAAACTTAAAGAAAAATTTGGATAGCAATTAAAATATACAGGGCCGTTTGCTAAATTTGTTTCTGCCATTGCTAAAAGAGAGTTTGAAAAGCTAGTATGTCTTGCATCTCTGAGGCACATAAGTACTGGAATATCTAAACCTAGTCGAAATAAAGGTTTTATAGCAATCTGAATTAATCCTAAATGAATAAATTTATATTTCTTTCTATGTTCTTTAATAGCTGGTTCTGATAATAACTGAATTGTTTCTAAATCGTCATTTAAAGCTATAATCTGTTCAGTAGTTTTTATTGAATAATCTTGCATAAATTCAAAAGATCCAATTTTATAAATTGTTTTAATATCTTGTTTGGGAATAGTCCAATCTACTAACTGATTTTCAATATCTGCTATGTTAATCTCTGTTGAATTTATATGATTTAAATCATCTAAAGTATTAGAGTTACTAGTTTGACCTAGTTTAGGTTCTTTGACTGATAATATTTTAGCTTATTTGTCCATTAATTAAATTTAATTTTGCTAACTTCAATTAAATTTTTGTTTATTTTAGATTTATTAAACAATCACTACTGCCATCTCAATCTTACTGCGGCTGACCAACGCTACACACTTCGAGGCTGACCAACGTTTCAAGTTTAAGATTTCTAATTTAAACGTAATTTAACTATTATTAACAAAGTTAAACTTACATTAACTAACAAATTAACCATTTTATTATCAATTATTTTCCCTACATATATATACCTAGGCTCTGATACCATTCGTGAGCAGGATCGTTCTCTGTATAAAATTTCAATTTAATTCTTCTAAAGCTATAATTCTTTCTAACTCTATAAATTTTGACCAATATTCTATAACTTTCCTTTTATGTAAGACAATGATATTAATATAAAACGTATGAATAAACTTATTATGTCTAAGATAAAAATTATTGCTGTTTATTATAGTTTGTCTTAAATTAAGATAATAACTTATCTTTTCTTCGTGATATTTAATTTTTTCTAAATATATTTGACTTTGGATTATACGATTAAAACAAAGATTACACATGGTAATAAGAATAATACCATTAGTTATAATTATATTCTGAATTTATTAAGTTTTCTATATCTAATTGATCTAAATAATATCCATTGTATAATTCATAAACATACAGACTCCGTTTCTTTCACAAGGCAGAGTACGAATAGAGCTAATACCCTCAGCCTTCAATATTAGAG
This sequence comes from Balakata baccata, assembly GCA_949630135.1. Taxonomy (NCBI): domain Eukaryota; kingdom Viridiplantae; phylum Streptophyta; class Magnoliopsida; order Malpighiales; family Euphorbiaceae; genus Balakata; species Balakata baccata. The sequence goes on along the minus strand of CATIWF010057935.1, from coordinate 7,823 downwards.
AGAAAAAATCAAAAATCCCTAACTTCCTTATGCTCAAAAACCCTAGACCTTCAGCTTATATTTTCAAAAGAATGCCAACATTCTATTCAAGATTTTTCTGTATTATCATCAGAAAACAAGTTTTAATAAATGTATTTGTTTTTAAATTTAAATGAGTTCTTTTTTAAAAAAATTTATAACTGCTCTCTCTATTAGATTTTTCTGATTTAACAAAATTAATTGCCCTCAAACATGCTTTACGTTTTTCAAAAATGCTATTGCACGACATCATATGATTTATCATAACTTGCAAAGCAAATGTCCCATTACCATCATCCGACTAATACAGTATTGCAGTGTAATTGCTCGAATTAAATGCCAATTAGATTTATAAAAGAGAAGTATTGATTTATATAGGTAGTTGCAAGTAAGAGAATATGTACACTGTTTTTTTTGGCACATAACTGGTTAGTATCACAAAGCTAAGAAATAGTAGCTTATCTTTTCCATTGATTAAAAATGGCAAACTTAAATGTTAGCAGTTAATGGTACTTTCACAGTTTCGCACTACTTTACAGATTTCACAGATACAGTTTGAAAAAAGCTGAGCTGAGTAATAATTGGATGCCAATGGTAAATAATAGATCTCACTGGCACATTGTAAAATTTTAATTATAATTTAAATATATTTTATTTCTAACAAATTAACCATTTTATTATCAATTATTTTCCTTACATATATATACCGAGGCTCTGATACTATTCGTGAGCAGGATCGTTCTCTGTATAAAATTTCAATTTAATTCTTCTAAAGCTATAATTCTTTCTAACTCTGTAAATTTTGACCAATATTCTATAACTTTCCTTTTATGTAAAACAATGATATTAATATAAAACGTATGAACAAACTTATTATGTCTAAAATAAAAATTATTGCTGTTTATTATAGTTTGTCGTAAATTAAGATAATAACTTATCTTTTATTCGTGATATTTAATTTTTTCTAAATATATTTGACTTTGGATTATACGATTAAAACAAAGATTACACATGGTAATAAGAATAATACCAATAGTTATAATTATATTCTGAATTTATTAAGTTTTTTATATCTAATTGATCTAAATAATATCAATTGTATAATTCATAAACATACAGACTCATATTGTTATATAAATTAATGATGAATATACTCATTTAAATAATTCATATTAGGTTCGTGGCGTTGTACAGGAACTCGACGGTGCGGTATAAACCTCAAATCCGTCCTTTACCCAATAGGTCTAGCAGTTCCAGTTTCCAACCTATAAACTTTTTAATGAAAATTGTCGATAAAAACTTCAACACAATGAATTATATTATTAATAAAAGCTGTTCGCCTAGCATGTTCTTGACAATCACAGGTAGTAGGAATAAAATCGTTTGAAAATCGTTTACTAGTATGGATTTGTTGATTCCATCTAGTGAAAGATAAAATATCTAAAATTTTTACTTTTGAATATGCTATTTTAGAAGGATCAATTTTATCAAAATTATGTTCAATTTCAATGGATCCAGTATCTATTAAAATATTTTGATAATATTCTCGGGTTCTTGAAAAATCAGATTCATTAAAATGACAATTTTTTGGATATAAAAAAGAGATAAGTTTAATAAATCCTTCGGATGCTAAAGATACTTCTTCGTCATCTAAGGTTTTGACAAATAATTTTGTCTGGTGAAGAAAATATCCTGAACTAGTTTTCTGCTGTTGTTGACTAGAAGAAGGTTTTGATAGGCTTGGAGTAGATGGACCTGGGCTTGATGGTCTTAGTAAAGTTGAGGTAAAAGAGGGTCTGACTTAGTAGAAGTTCTGGGCCTAATTGGATAAAATGGGTTCTGGTGGATTAAAGGTATTAATCTTGAAGTAGATGGGCTTGAAGGAGAGGATGTGCTAGTCTGTTTATTATAAGTTGCTTTTGAAAGAATCTGTTTATTACCCTGTTGATTATTCATTGTCCCTGTAGAAATTCACGGGATAAAAAATCAGGAAGAGAACTATTTTCTCCTTTGATAAATTCGATTTCAAAATCAAAATTGCTTAATAAAGCCTGCCATCTGGCAAAAATCTGTTTGGAAACTAAATTTTGAACATCTTTTTCTAAAACGTATTTTGCTGCTAAACAATCTATGCGTAATAAAAAAATTTTCATATATAAATCATCTTCAAATTTTTTGATGCATAAAACAATACTTAAAATTTCTTTTTTAACTGTAGAATAATTAGACTGGGTTTGATTCCAACATCCTGAATAATATCTAACTAGACTTTCTTTATTATTATGATTTTGTTTTAATATACCTCCGAAACCTTTGTCACTTGCATCAGTTTCTACTATAAGAAAAAAATCTGGGTGTGGTAGATTTAAACAAGGCAAATTTTTAACTCTAAATTTTTTTTTTTTTACTATATTTGTATGTTCTTCTGACCAAGGCTTAGGATTTTTTTTTAATCTATCATATAGAGGTTTGCATATTATTCCTAAATCTTTGAAAAATTCATGAACATAATTTAGACATCCTAAAAATCTTTACAATTGTTTTTTATCTTTAATTTCATTTGGGAATTTATTTGAAAATTCTAAACTTCTAATTATAGGTTTTATAGTTCCTTGAAAAATATCATGTACTAAAAACCTAACTTGCTTTTGAAACAACTTCATTTTTTATTCTGATACAGCCAAACCATTAGCATGTATTACTTTATAAAATCTATCTAAATGTTGTTTATGTTGATTAATAGAATTTGAAAATATTAAAACATCATCAATGTAAACTATTGAAAATGCATTGATAGGTCTAAGTATATCAAGTATATTTTGAAATTCGGATGGAGCATTTTTTAATCTAAAAGGCATTCCATTCCATTCATAATGTCCAAAAGGAACATTAAATCCGGTTTTATACTTATCATTTTCAGCAATCTGTATTTGCCAAAATCCTGATTTCATATCAAATTTAGAAAATATATTCGCTTCATATAACTTTTTTAATAAATCTCTTTTATTAGGTATTGGATACCTAATCCATTGTAATATTTTATTTAGTGGTTTATAATTTATAACTAACCTGGGAGTACCTCGCTCAATTTCAATTGCATTCATAACATAAAATGCTGAACAAGACCAGAGTAACTTAGAATCTCTAATTAATCCTTTATTTTTAAAATCTGATATCTCTTGCTGACAGGTTTTTTCTAAATCTTGACGCATATGTATTGCTTTTGATTTAGTAGGTATTTTTGATTCATTAAAATCCTTTATATATGGTAAATTTACTATATGTTGTTTTCTATTCCAAAAAGCATTTGGAATAGGTGCACATATATTTAATTTAAATCTTTCTTCTATTTCTTTTATTTCCTTTTGAATATCTAATGTTTCTATTTGTTTATCAATTTTTCTAATTTTTATTTCATTTGATAATTGTTTTAAATGTTATTTTTTTTTATTTTTGATTATATTTATTTTCTAAATATTATTATCTTGTAACCAATTTACATCCTTAGTTCTAATAGGGAATGTAAATTCAAAAATAATTTCTTTTCCTAATATTCGTGTACTAATTCCTTTTTCTGATACTGTAAAAGGATATATCATAGTAATAAAAGGTATTCTTAAAATTATGTTTGTATTTAAATTCCTTACTAAAATAAAGCTTGTTTTAAAACAATATCCTTAGTTACAAATACTAGCATTAGATAATTTGTAATTAATTATAAGTCTAGAACCATTAGCTGTATGTAATCGTTGTGATGTTTTTTCATAATATTTTGTTGGTACTAATCCTTCTTGAATACAATTCTGATCTGCTCCACTATCTATTAAAGCAGTAGTAACTAAATGAGTTTCATTTATTATTAAATTTATTTTAACATACCATTTTTGATAATGTATTCTTTGTATATTATTTATATAGTTAGTAGAATCACTAGTTCCTATTTCTGGTTGGTGTATATAATTTTCTAAATTTTTAGCTAAATTTTATCGTTCTAACTTGCTAACCTTTTCTTTTAAAAAGTTTATTTCTTCTTTTAATTCGATTTTAACATTTTTTATTTCTTCTTGTAACTCTTCTATCTTTATAACTTTTTTACTTTGTTTGAATCTATTACAAATTTTTTGAAAATCGTAAGGTTAAAATTCCTGTTGTATAGAAGTAGTTCCTATTATATCCTTTAATTTCATTAAATATTCTCGTTTAACTTCGGGATCATTTATTTTTTTTATAATATCTAATAAAAATTCTTTTTCAGTGTTAATCATATTTATACTATTGCAAGTACATGGTCTTATACAATCACATTCATTATTACTAGATTCTGAATCAGATTCTTCAGTTAATATATTTAAATCATTTTCAGAATAATCTGATATTTCTTCTTCTTCAGATTTACTAGATTATTCTTCATTTATAATTATTTTTAAAATTTTATTTTTTAATTCCTCTGATAATTCTAATTCATTTATTCTTTGTTTAACTCTACAATTTCTAGTATAATGACCTATTTTTCCACATTTATAACAGATGATAATATCCTTTTGTTTCTGATTACTTTTCTTATTAAATTTTTGTCTTTTAATTGATGTTTTAGGTTTATAAGCTTTATTTTGATTATATTGTTTTGGTTTAGAATAATATTTTCTCCTGATAGGCTTATATTGAGCTTTTTTCTGTTTTCTATATTTTTTAGACTTAGCAGATGGAGCTATAACAGTTTCATATCCATATTGTTGACAAAAATCTCCTAATTCTTTCCTAGTAGAGGTAGAGTCTCGTTTTAATTTTGCTTTTAATATTAAATCCGAACAAATAGCTAATCCTTCATTATTTATATAATTTATTATATTTCCATAGGTTAGTGTACTATATGGTATAATTCTATTATTTTCATTTCTTAATTTAGTCCTAACCTTTTCTGCAAATAATTTAGATAATCCTGCAATAAATTTTTCTTTCTAATAGTTATTATAACAATCTGGTCTAGTATATACTTTTGTTAAAAATATATCTTTATACCATCTAAAATCTTGTAATTTTGGACAAGTTAAGTTTAATAAAATTTTTGAATTTCGTTCTTGATATTGACTAGGGTCACCTACAAAACATTTTATTATTGTATAAATTAAAGTATTGATTGTATCATCTAGTTCGGTTTGTAGCTGAACATTATTTTTAGTTTTGATTAAAATCTTTTTAGCTTTAAAAATAATATCTTTGTTAGCTGTTGTCATATAGTAATCCCACCACCCCTTTAAGTGACCAGTGAATCCAGAAATGAGCATCTAGGCAATTGTTTGTTCATTATTATGATGAGAGCGGTAAGCACTAGCCGCCATAGACATTTCTTGTAATAAATTTAAAATCTGATATTCAGCTAAACCATCTAAATTTCATTCACATATAGATGTGCCATCATATCTAAATTGAACAGTTTGGGCTCGTTTTTCTATTTGAGTATTTGGGGGAGTTGGTTTTGGATAATAATTTTTTGTCTCTGTTGTATATGTTCTAGAAGAGCTTCCAAAATAGAGTTTATTAATATTCATCTTTTCATGAAAATTGATTTTCTATATCTTCTATTTCATCTTCGGTATTAAGAGTTTCTGATATGGTTGCTATTGATTTATCTTTTGATGTACTGGTGTTTTTAGAAATTTCTAATTTTTTTAATTGTTCTTCAATTCGTTTTAATAAAGTTTGATTTGGACCTAATTTAATTTCTGTATCAGGTGTAAATTCGAAAGGTTTAAATAAAGGTTTTTCTGATAATAATTCAATTGTTCTTGGTTTCTGATTATCAGGTTGAACTAAAGATTCTACTCTATCTAATTGTTGTGCAATTGTTGATAATATTTTATTTGAATAATTTTCTTGTAATTGTACATATTTAATTTCGTTTAAAATAGATTCTTTTTTAGAAGTTAAATCTACATTTTTCAATGGCATAGCCATATAGTTATTATTATCATGATTAAATATAATTTTTCTAAAGGCGAATGAACTCCTACAATTGTTTCATTGTTTGTAGTAGTCCATAATTGAGCTATTTTTGAATGAACATTTATAGTTGAAAATGGATAGTCTATATTATTATATTGACAATACATTTCAAACCATTCAAACAAAGGTATATTAAATTTTAAATCTTCCATACTTTTATACCATTTTATTTTAAAATTTTCCAATTCGTCTTTAGAAAATGTATTAAAATACCAAATTCGTTTTATTTTATTATGTTCTGATTGTAAATCTTTTCTTAAAAATTCTTTATCTATTACAAAATTTTCCATATTTTAAAGTATTTGAGAAAAATTTTTCATTTGAGATCTAGTAGGTGATAATGAATCTTCTGATTTATTATCTGGAGTATAAATAGGTTTTGGAATAGTTTCACTAAAATTTACGTCTTTTAATTTTATGTTTTTATCAGGTATATTTCTAGATATTGAACTAGTAGAAGGTCTATTATTTGAATAAATTGACATTTTTGAAAAAGATGATTGATCTGGTAAAAATGATATTTTTACTAATTCATCATTTCTTTCAATTATACTAGAAGTTTGATTATTTATATCTACCTTTTGTGGTTCTAATATTTCTGTTAATTTCCATGTTCCTGATTTAGTAATTTCGTTTCATTTTAATCTTTTAGGTATCTGAATATTAGAATGTATTCTATTTCCTTCAAAGATTAAAGTTTCATCTTTTAATAAGCTATTTCTAGCTCTGGGATTTAATGTAGTAGACATTACTTTATAATAAAGTCGATAGATTATAGCAATTGCTCTAGTGTTTTGTTTAAAATCTAAATTTTTTGTTTTAACCGTTAAACTTAGAGTATCATAGATATTAGGGTCATATAGACTTAGAGAAACATTTGGATAGCAATTAAAATATACAGGGTCATTTGCTAGATTTGTTTCTGCCATAGCTAAAAAGAGTTAGAAAAGCTAGTATATCTGGCATCTCTGAAGCACATAAGTACTGGAATATCTAATCCGAGTCTAAATAAAGGTTTTATTGCAATTTGAATTAATCCTAAATGAATAAATTTATATTTCCTTTTATGTTCTTTTATAGCCTGTTCGGATAATAACTGAATTGTTTCTAAATCTTCATTTAAAGCTATCGTTTGTTCATTAGTTTTTATTGAATAGTCTTGTATGAATTCAAAGGATCCAATTTTATAAATTGTTTTAATATCTTGTTTAGGTATAGTCCAATCGAATAATTGATTTTTAATATCTGCTATATTAATTTCTGTTGAATTAATATGATTTAAATCATCTAAGGCATTAGAGTTACTAGTTTGACCGATTTTAGGTTCTTTAATTGATAATATTTTAGCTAATTTGTCCATTAATTAAATTTAATGTTGCTAACTTCAATTAAATTTTTGTTTGTCTTAGATTTCTTAAACTATCACGGGACCACCAACTGCCATCTCGGACTTACTACGGCTGACCAATGCTATACTCTCAAAGGCTAACCAACGTTTCAAGTTTAAGATTTCTAATCTAAACTTAATTTAACTGTTATTAACAAAGTTAAACTTAAATTAATTAACAAATTTACCATTTTATTATCAATTACTTTACCTATAATCAAATAACCAGGCTCTGATACCAACTTTTGCAGCAGGATCTTAATCATTCTAATTTTTCTATTGCTATAATTCTTGATAACTCTATATATCTGAACCAATATTCTATTATTTTGCGTTTATGTAAGACAATAATATTAATATAGAATATATGAACAAACCTATTATTTCTAAGATATAAATTATTACTGTTGTTTAT